>PVKH010006337.1:0-21139 GCA_004027955.1 Chaetophractus vellerosus
GTAAGTAGTCAGGGTCTAACTCCACCCCTGCAGACTCTTCTGGGGGGGGGGGGCGGCGCCGTAAACCAGGCTGGCAAAAACTTGTTTCCTATTAAGGAAACATGTAACTGGTGCTCATGAAGATGACAGAAATCCCAACCCAGGTGAGAGGGCAGGCAAGAGAGTGTGGAGGAACTATGGCCAGATTGAGGCGGCAGGACGATGGTTTGATTGGTACATGGACTCTGTAGCAAGGCGACCTGGTTTGAATCTGGATCTAGCCACTGATGGTTTTATGGTAGTGTGCCTTGGGACAAGTCACTTAACCTCTCTGTACCTCAGTTTCCTCATCTATAAAATATGACTAATAAGAGTGCCTATCTCACAGTGATGTTATGAGGCTTGTATGTGCATGGCACACAGTAAGTGAACATATATGTTTGCTGCTTTCATTTTGATTGCTAGATGAACCACAATGAGATGCAGCCCTGCTACCTTGAGCTATCTGTATCTCCATCTCCTTGCTAAAAAAAATTCGAAGGGTTCTTTATGCTTTAGAACAAATACATAGAATGAAAAACATGGAGAAAATCTTGTGCTTATTAAAAGAATCTTCTCTTGGCACTTCTGCATCCTGTCTTTATCACCACACCCTTAATCAACCAATCAGTGTCTCCTATTTACTCCTTGTCCAGAACTATGTCACATGCCACAGAGAAAATAAGACAAACGAAAGACACTTGTACCAGGGTTCTGGCTCTTACAAAATATGTCACCTTATGGCTGGGATTCCGGAAGTTTTTTTTTCCTAGTTAGCCACTTGACAAAGTGACTGGTTGAAGCAAAATGGATATGCATATCATATTTCAATCAACAATGTAACTTCATCTCTCAACTCTCTCGTTCAAATAAGAAGCTATTTCTCTGCATCCTAGTTCTGAATGTAGATTGATAAGAGATGATTTTTGCTGTCAAGGGGAGCAAAAAATAGGTATAACTGGCCAAAGTGGGGACAAGAGTAAGTTTCTTTTAATGATGAAAGAAATAACATCATGCTTCTATGTAATGAGAATAATTTAGGAATAATAAAGAAGTTAATGATGCAGAAGTAAGAAGGGAGAACTGTGCTGGCGTGATGTACTTAAGTAGACAAGAGGGGTTGGCGTCTAGTCCGTAAGTGGGGAGGTGGCTTTGACTAGGAGCATGGACTCTTCACCTATGTTAACAGGGAAGAAGAAAAGATGATAGGTAGGCAGAGGTGGTGGTGGTGGGTCTGTGATGTTCTCTTCTGATTAAATTTTCTGCTCCCTGCTTCTTTCTTTGTGGCCTTCTCTATGAAGACCCATCCTGATTCAGCTGGGCCACACCTTAACTGAAGCAACTCATCAAAGGATCCTATTTACAATGTGTTCACACCCATAGGAATGGATTTTCTGGGGTGTGTATCTCCAGCCACCACAGTCCGCCCTTGGGACCCCAAAAAGACATGTTCTTCCCACATGCAAAATACATTCATTCCAGCACAACATTTCAAAAGCCTTCGATAATCTCAGTAACAATGCTCAGTACAAATCAAAATCAGTTATGGATGTGGCTGCCCTAGGGCAAAATTCCTCTAGAAACCTAGACACCTAGAAAACAAGTTATCTGCTTCCAATGTACAAAGGAGGACAGGCATAGGATAAACATTCCCATTCCAGAAGGGAGAAATTGGAAAGAAAATTGGGATCACGTTCCCAAACAAGTCTGAAACCCAGCAGGGCAAACTCTATCAGATTTCAAGATCTGAGAATCATCTGTGGATTGATGTTTTGTACTCTGGACCTGATGGAGCATCAGCCCCACTTCTTCCAAGTGCTTGTACAGTGGCCATGCCCTCCCCAAACACTGGGGTAAAGGCCCCACCCTGTCCGAGTATCAGGATGGTGGCCAGGCTCTCCGTGAATACTGGGGCACAGGCCCCACTCTCTCCAAGCATTGGGCTGGTGGCACGAGATCTGAAAAATAGAGCAAAAGGCTCGCCCATCCAAACACCAGGACAGATGGCCTGCCCCTTCCAAGCACAGGGGTGGACCCACCCTTTGCACACATATGAGTTGGCCCAAAATCTTTTCAGTCCAGACCCTTGTTTCCATGGTTCTGCCCTTGAAGGCATTCTTCCTTCAACTCATCTCTTCTCTGTTCCTTTCAGTCGAGGCTGGCAGTGGTTCTGTTCATACGCATTTTGCAAAAAACCTGTCATTTTATGTGCAGTTCAGAAGAACCCAAACCATCAGACGATAGAACTTTCCAGATTCTTTCTGGGTAACTGCATTTCCAATCCTGATTTCCCACTGAAATGGCTGGCTGGATCAATATTCAGCCACACCCTCTTTAACAAAGGGCTTTTCAATTAAACCCTCACATGGAGCCCTGTCCTCTGGGGACTCCCTTCCCAAAAGCTCAAGGAGGTCCCAGAGAAAGCCACTTCTGGGGCCCTAGTCTCAGATCGCACTCTGGATAGGCTCAGAATTTTCCAAACCATCAACAATTTGTGCTTAAGAGTTCAGTTCTCAGTTTACCCCTTCTCTCTTGCATTTCACTATAAGCTGCAAGGAGAACCAGGCTGCACCTTCTGCACTTAGCTTGGAAATGTCCTCACCTAAATATCCAAATATCATCACTTAAAAGTTCCACTTCCAATCCTACAACAGAACTCAATCTTGCCAAGTTCTCTGCCACTTTATAACAACGATCACCTTCAAACTTCCAGTAACACATTCATCATTTCCTTCTAAGGCCTCATCGGAAATAACTTTAACGTCCATATTTCTAACAGTCTCATCAAAGCAATCTAGGCTTTTTCTATCAAGCACCTCAAAATTCATCCAACCTTTACCAATTACCAAATTTCAAAGCCATTTCCACATTTTTAGGAATTTGTCATAGTAGCACTCCAGTTTCTACTACAAAAACTGTTTTTGTTTCCCAACTACTAAAGCAAATACCATAAATGGGTTGGCTTAACAACATTGGCTCACAGTTTCAGAGGCTAGAAGGCTTACTTCTTCCAGGGTCAGTATCTTCTGGCTAGCCAGCAATCTTTGGGTTCCTTGGCTTTTCCATCATATAGCAATACACGTAACAGCACTCTCTTCCAGGTTCTGGTGACTTCCAGCTTCTTGCTGCACCCCATGGCTTCCTTCTTTGTAAGGTCTCCAAATAATAGGATTAAGAACTATATCGATTCAGTTGGGCCACACCTTAAATGAAGTAACAATTGAAGATATCTTATTTACAATGGGTCCACATCCACCAGAATGCAGGCTACGACCAAGACCAAGTACATGTCCAAACTGGGGTACACAATCCAATCCACCACAGAGGGTAAGAACATGAAGTGCCAGTTTTTGATTAACAACTAGAGCAGGAGGGTCTGGCAGCATTCCATCTCAAGGGTCATTCAGGAAGAACGTCCCCCTAACCACATACTGGTGTAATAGAAAGAAGGAAACCTGCCTAGACAGTGCCTTGTCTGGAAAACAGAACACTGCATTGCTTGGTGTGATCTTTTAAAAATTTGTCAGAAATGTTTTCCCTTCTATCTCTCTCAATCCTCAGTCTGCAACACACACCCACACTTGTACAATTATACAAAAAAAAAAAACCTGGCAAAATTACACATGAACAATTGAAAACAGCTGAAATCACCCAAAAACTTGTACTTGTTTTACAATTCACTCTTCTAAAAATAGAATAAAATAGTGATTTTTAAAATAAAATAGGGTTACAAAAGATTCATATTGGAAGTCTTTTAGCCTTTACCTCAGCTGTCAGAGGAAATCAGTGTGGATCTAGGGACAGGGCTGACACTCATTAGGGCTCATGCAAGTAGGATTGGTTTAGACCCGAAGATTTCTTCAGATGACCAGGCCAGTCACTTTGTTCATCTATATAACCTGCCAAAATCTCCCTCTATTTTAGAGTCCAGAAATCGCCCAGCTGGGAGCAAGTCATTTTATCCAATTTGATTTACTTTTTAAAATATTATGTCACAAAGTCCCAAAGCTGGCAAAGGTGTAGTGAAATACCCATTCTCCAGCATTAAATGAAGTCTAAAATGGCACATTTTTGGAAAGAAAGTTGGTGACGTCTTTCACATGACCTTTAAAAAATTTATAGTCTTTGACCCAATAATTCAATTTCTGGGGAAAACCAAAATCTTTTAAAAGAATGAAAACAAAAACCTTATAAACAGTGATGTTCACCCCAGTATTATTTATAATAGAGAAAAATGGAACCAGGCCAAATTCCTAACAACATAAACTTGGAGAAACTACAGTACATTGTTCTAAATGAGAGTTTGCAGCCATTAAAGTTACATTTTCTACAAGTTTATAACATGAAAAGGTAGACTCATAAGGTGCTCCCTTCCTAGAACCTGAACCTTCAGCTGAAGAGCAAAGAGGCTGAAGAAGGTTGGAGCTGTGTTCTTTCCTGTTGGGAGCCTGGACAGACTGCCTACCACTGTGGTTCTGACTTCCTCCGCCTGCAGCCGTCTCGTGTCCTGCTGATTGCCACACTTGACTTTTCAGCTTCACTGTCAGTTCTCTGAGCCTCTGTAGGTGTACACTTAATTACCTTTTGCTTAATTTCGCTTAATTTAGGGTGTCTGTTGTTTGTACCAAAGGACCCTGACACACCTAACCAACCCATTAATCAGACCCTAAAAAAGCGAGTTGCTCAATCATAGTTTGAACGTGTTTTCCAAAGCATGTTTGGTGGAACTTTAGCCCTCTGGGATAAGTTTAGGAAATACAACATGTCTCCCACTTGGGGATACATACTATAAAGGTTCTGAGAAATACACCATAATTTAGCCCAGTGTTTCCCAACTTACCTGACCACAGAACTCCTTTTTCTAAGTAACACCTATTAACATCCTACAGGACTAGTATATGCTGCAGTGGGTAGAAATATACTGGATATGAATAAATGCTTATATATTCTACAATATTTAGAATTTGCTCATATACCAATTCAATATGGGCCTCACCATCTACTGGCTCGATTTCTGTTTTATGAGAGGCAAAATGGGTTAATCTTATGAATAGTTAGCCTTTGTTGTAGGGAAAGGAATCACAAGATTTAAGGAAATGATGAAGAGAGGAGAGATTGGATTACATTTATTAGGGAGCTATTATGTACTTGAGGCAATGCTAGATAATCTACCTATATGATCCCATCTAACCTTCACAGCCAAGAACCTCCCAACTAGTTCTCTTTTTGCCCGAGATGCTCTCTGCACTGCGGCCAGAGTGATCTCTTTGCCTGCTCAAACTTGTCGAACACTAACTTCATCTCATGTCAAATTCTCCTCTTCCCTCACTGCACTAGGGCCACACTGCTTTCCATTCAACACACTAACAGTGTACCCTTTAAAACACGTATGTACTTCCAGCTCCCTCAGCCTGGAACACAGGTTTCCAATCTTCACATTGCCAGCTCCATTTGATTACTTAGGTCTCAGCTTAAGCATTACCATCATGGTTAAGGCCTTCCTTGACCACCCTATCTAAAAAGGTAACCCTCGCCCACTATCACACAACCCAGTTTGTTTTTCACAGGCATTTTACCAGCTGAAATTATCTGGCTCCTCCCATCAGAATGCAAGTTCCACAACAGTAAGTTTCGTCTGCTTTATTCACCACCACATATCCCCAGTGCCTAAACAATGCCTGATGCATAGATGCTCAACTTTTGGTGAGCCCTGTAAAATAGATGTAGCATTTATGCTGCTAAGGAGGAAAGGGGCTCAAAATGCCTTGGTTAAACCTCCTAACCAAGAACACACAGCTGGGAAGTGATTGAAACTATGCTTTGCAATGGTTGAAGGCTCAAAGGATTCTTGTCTTTGAAGTTCATGTTATGTTGTATGGTTGGCCAAATCCTGTTGGGTCAAAGAATAGTTTTTGAAGGAGGAACTCTGTAAACTTTCTGCCTCATCAAGCTTCATAGGAACTAATCGAGATAATTTAATAAAGATGATCAAAGTCAGAAATTCATCTATAGAAATCACATTCCGTACAAAATATACCAAGAGCTAGAAGGCCCTGAGGTTTGAAAACTAGATTCGTTTATACATGAAATTATGAACGTGATTACATCTAGTATGCAATACCCTTTGCCCCAGTCTGTCTTCTTGCATTGGGTAGTGTTTTAGTCAGTTAAGGATCTGTACCAGCTAATCAGAAAGAATTATTTTAGCCTGATAGTATCAGGTAATAGTTGTCTGTAACACATTCTACAAGCTAAAAGCTTCAGAAGAAATGGGGGGCAGGGTAGAAGCATTGCATAGAAATGTAGAGAGGTAAGGAGGACAAGAGAAGTCCTCTATTTTCTCTGAAAGTACATTACATCCTCCATTTTCATCAAAAGGGTCTATTTCAACAAGGTAGACCATGTTCCACAGTCATAAAACTTTGCAAGGCCCTCAAGGGCCCTTGGATCCCCAATGGATGTTATTTTTGGCCATATCAAGATAAATGGACAAAGGGCCAAAATGTCTGGGATAAAGAGGGATAGGTATTAGTATACTCAGCCACTAAGAATAGGTTGAAGGCTTTCCCCCTACAAATCCAAGCTATGTAAGGATGTATGAGGTACAAGGAAAATTATGAAGTGGTAATCTGTATAGCTAACATTTTAAATTCCATTGTGTTAGTTCCTTGGAGAGAATCACCTGAATTCTTTACTGAGTAGGAAAATATCAGTATATATGCCATGATTGTTAATCATGAAGAATATTATAAAGTAAGCTGTTATAGAAATACTTTAAACAGATGTAGATAGTTGAACTCTGCAACTTATCAGTTGAGCTTTAGAGTCTTAAAGCTTTAAAATATACAGTAGGTACAGTGATTCTTTATCTTACACCAAATACTTCCTCATTCTTTGTATATTGTTAGTGATGGTTTTATACAAAATATATACAAGACTAGGAGTATACTAGGTGTATACAAAAATATGCAAATAAAGAATATTCTGGGAGATTTTGAAAAGTTCCATTTCAATCATGAAAACAAAAACGTCATTTCCTGTTTTAAGACTTTCTTCTCTAACATATGCCTGCTACTTAAGTCTTGAATTAAGCATGCTTTCATAGCAATCAAGTCAGAATTAAACCTGTATTTTTAGATACAGATGCCTTGAGAAATATTTAATGAGTGATGTTTCTGTTTTGTGGCATTTACACATATGTAGTATTTGGCACAGAATTGGAAATGCTGCAGATTTTTCTAGGGAGGACACATTCTTAAAATAGGATATATTAGGGCAAGTTCAGGATAAGCATCCTATGAAATACATAAGCTAGATGTAACATGGGCTATTGAAAATTAGTTTAAATTCACATTAGCTGTTATTACGAATGATGAATATAAACTTAAAATATCTACTTAACACCTTTTGTTTTTTTATACCCACATTACAACATGTGAGGGAGGTCTATATTAGGTCAGGACTGTTTACAGTCCCAGAAATAAGTGAAGGACATGACAGATCCTTTATTAAAATGTTAGCTTGGCCAAAAGTCATCTGCAAAGCATTTTCCTAAATACTCTTTAAAAAACTGCTCACAACCCAATAGCTATTACAGAGTAATAAAATAATTATGCTGAAACAAACAAAAAAAACATCTAATACCACTTCATGTAATAGGAATATTTAGCTGCTAAGGCAACCAATCTGTACTGAGGTGCTTACTCTTTTCCATTTCAGTATTTCAGCTCTATGGAAGACCAAGTAGTAGTTTTAGTCAAATTTTGCTCTTCCAGATTCATGTTTGTGCAGCTCCGAGAATTCGAAGAGCTTTACAAATGTCCTGAGGACATTACTATGCACCCGTTATTTGAGTAGGATTTAAAGCATAATTTCCTTTTCAAATCCAACGTAGTTTCAGCTCACTATTCTAAAAGTAAACTGCTGTAGTTTTAGGGTACATTCATATTTCTGCAACATCTGAAAATATAAACTGCATAACTTGCAAATATACACAAAATACAAGAGTTCAATTATACTTGTGTTACTAACCCTCTTTTTTACTCCAATTTTCTCAGGATACTATTCTCCATTCACTCATTTTGTGAAAATTGCATATTGCTGCTCAGCTCTGATAATATGTGTAGATTTTAAACTTTTTTACTTTGAACTTGGAGACAAAGAATCCAGTACTTCATCATATTTCACCCTCTTCTCCAGGCTCTTTCCACATATTCCCTATTTCAGCTACTTACATTTAGATTTTCCTTTTTTTCATTCATGGATTTCCTTTCAGGAACTAATGAAACGTATTTTTAAAATACTTTTAAAATACCTACTTAAACTGTTTTTCTCAAAGGAGATTAAGAATTAAATGTATCTATGAGCCTTGGACAGACTACAAGTGGTATTAAGTGTGCAATAAATATGCCAATATATCCCCCAGTAAAAGTTTGTAACAACCTGTTAAATCAAATGCAAATCAAGTATCTTTTAAAGGTCCTGGTGCTAAGGAATTGAGGTGCTACTATTTTGTTCTAATTATAAAAGATATTCCCATCATCAGTTTCAGGAATGTTGAATATTTATTAATTTTAGATGCCACTGTATGACACTACATGCTGGTGATTTACATGCTTTATAATACATATGCAAAGTTATTACCCCCGCTTTATGGGTGAGAAAATAAGATTCTGCAATATCACACAGCTAGTACAAGGGAGTAGCTGGTATTCAAATCCAACATGACTTTTACAAATCCCACGGTTTTGCTCTTCCTCAACCACTAATGCTACAACTCATTTAAAAATAAAGAAGTTCTGTATTCCTAAATAGTTTGAGGCTATGTTTTCTAAGTATAGAGAAATATAACAAAAAATTAAAACAAAATCTTTTTTACCTTTTTTTTTTGTGGCAAAATATCTAACCCACTTTTATGCCAACATTTCAGTTTCCTTTGCATTAGGCAATAAATACAACTTTAAAAAATGCAAGTATGGTCATTCATAATATTAATATGCTACAATTTCCAAGTAATATAGCTCGTTTCAAAGGTTTATTCTGTATCCCATGCTATGAAGTATTAATGTGAAACTATATCATACATAACTTAACAACACAAAGCAAAAATAGTAAAAATGGTAAAAAAATTTTAATATGATTGAGTAGTTGGTGCATAACTTGGTATCACTTTGAGTTTTATTTTGAAGTTTTTACTCCAAAAAGAATCTTCAAATGTACCATTTGGGGAAAACTCTTTTTCAAATACTATAAGGAAATATAGAAACTTCAAAGAGAAAGAAGGCTTTCAAAAGGTACCATGAATTATTTTTTAATGTGATGATATTGTGGCTATGTTTAAAAAAAAAAAAAAAAAAAAAACTTTAAGAGACACGAATGAGAAGATACATGTTAAAGCAGGTCAATGAGTATATGGATGTTTGTTATACTACTTTGCTTTCATATATGCTCAAAATTTTCCTCAACAAAATAAAAATAACAATTCTTTTAAAAAGGGTAAGTGATGAGGAAATGAATGAAATTTCCTATCAAAAGAATGATCTCTCATAAATATAGTTGACTATAAGCTAAACATCTACACCATGAGAACATTTTAGCTATAGCCAATAAGCGTGGCACACCATCTACTTCACTTGAGAGAAAGCTGCAGAAAACTAGGTATGTTTTACTGGGCACTTCCACTAGAAAAACTACAGTACGGAGAAAATTACATGAGCAGTCTAAGTTTGCTATGAAAACAACATATTTTTATTAAAGTAATTAAAAGTCAAAAAACAACAACAAAAGGGAAATTCCACAACCTTTGTTTGCAACTATATAATTTTTATGTAGAAAAACTACAAAGTGACAGTCTTATCTGGAGAGCAGCTCCACAATAAACTTAATTCTTACATCAAGAGTAACTAAATTATGGAATCAGTTCAACTGAAAGAAAATGTCTTGCTGCAGAATTTTCAGTTGAGCTGATTTCAACTATATTATTCTCATTTCTGAAAAATTTTCTTTCCTGATATTTCAAATCACCAGAGATATGACATACAAGAGCCTGTGGAAGAAAAGGGAAAAAACACAAATTCTCCAAGCACAATTACACGTGAAAAAAGAATTAGGTCATTTTATCTACAGATCTACAAAACTATATAAATAACCAATTATACATATAATCCATTTACATTGAAGCTCCATGAGGTGGTACTGAATAAACACTGAGGCATTGATATTTCAAAAACGGAACATGGTTCACCCTGAACAGCAGCACATTCCCACCTTTAAGTCTATCATTCCAACACTTCCCCTGGGATCTGTATTTGTATATTATTATTATCTAAGTCCTAGGAAGTTGATGGTAAAAATAATGGGAAAAAGTCCAAAGCACAATGAATTTAAATACCCCCTGAAAATCTATTCTAAAACATGCATGTGCAATATGAAGAGAACAAGCAATTTGTAGATGTGAATTTTTCCAGTCACATGTTCCTTTATATATTGTCTTTACTAGTATCTGCACTGAATTTTATGTAATTGATGTCTTTAAATGTTAACAGAAGTACTAAAAAAAAAAGAAAAAACTAAACTAAACTAAATGTTAACAGAAGAGAAAATTATTTTAAAAAACAAACAAACAAAAGCACTTATTTCTTAAATGGGCAGTCATATAAAAGTGGTACAAAAAAATTTTTTTTTTTTTAAAGAGGCACCAGGGATTGAACTCGGACAATTTACTTTTAAAAGCAACTTTTTCCTGCTAAATTTAAATTACACTGTCACGGTCATCAGAATAGGTTAAGTCACTTTGGCAATATAGAGATTTGCTCTTACTTTTAATAATAATAATAAAAAAACTACCATCCTGGCAATATAATTTAGAACTTAATACATAATGGAGGCAAATGTGTACAAATATTTCTTAAAAAACTAAACTTGATCATGACTGGAATTTCTTAAAAATAGTTTTAAGTCTTAAGAATTTTTAAGTTTTGGGGAAAAAAAAACAACACAGAAATCATAAGCAAGTATTTGCCTCCCTCTAAGATTGTTTAATTGGGATAGAAATCTCAGGGTAAGCCCAGAGGAATTACTGTATAGAAATTTCTGCAAATTTTAGCAGAACAACCAAGAACATTCTGAGCCAAACAAAAGCATCCTTTTGGGTGAGGGTTTTTTGTTGTTTCAGGTCTTTCATCTCTAACTTCCAACATGTTACAGATCAGAAATCCCCATATACTTACTAACAGTAAAAAGGAAATATAATATTAAAAAAAAAATTACAAACATGATTCTTTTCAATTTCTTTGATAAGAAATAGACCAGAACTTATTTATTTACTTTTCTCTCACCTACAGAAAGGAGGGGATAAAAATGGCATTAAGCTGGAAAGGAATCCTTGTGTATAAATGTTAGGTCGCACAGAAAAGAACTTAAGCTACCTCCTCTGTAAAAAGAGTAGACAATGGAAGATTTCCTCTTACACGTGGCTGTGGTAGAGGACAACTGTCTATTCCAGAGCTGGAACAGGTTATTTCCTGTTACCAGAAGCCATGCCTATGAAATTTTAGTTAACCTGTAGAAATTTTTTACTATGCAACTTAATGTCTTCTTTATATAGGACACAGACAAATAATATGCTATTATAAAAATATGGTAGACTATCTCCCCCCATCGCAATTCACCAATTTCTGATCCCATTAAACTTTCATTGAATCCATGGGGAAATAACAGGCTTACTAGATATTTCCTGAAAAAGTTAAATTGCAAATAGCCTGTATACCAATACCATTTGCAATTCAAGGGGAAAAAAAAATCAATACAATCTAAATACATTGACAAATTTCACAAAAAATATATTCTATTAGGCTTAAGCAATCCCTCTACCCACCCCAAAAGTAAGCTTGTCTTACCCTACTGTAAGATAAACTGTGATAGTTCTTTCTGGAGCCTGATAAAGAAAACTGCTAAATTCCTTTGCAGTAGGGAAAATATTACAAATAAGCACCTAAAACTGACCTAACATTTTCTATTCACTCCTGCTTCTTCCAAGATATTTTCAAAGACAGAAATAAACACTCCTTGCAATTTGACTGGTAAAATAATTACCTAACCAATTATTTCTAAGACTATACTAGACACCAGTGAATGATAAGATGCCAAAATCATCAGCAACTCAATGCTATTGCTATTTTGCAAAGAAAGGTAGATTATGTAAAAATCCATTCTCCCAGGCAATGAACAGGGGAGAAAATGTTACTTAAAAATTGGCTATATTTAGTAAGGTTTTTAAAAAGCAGCACCAAATGTTCACATTTAATTATTCTGAGCAACTTTTCGAAACAAAATGAACAAGAGTGAACAATGAGAGACTATTAAGAAAAATTTGCATGTTGATAAAAACCATTAAGTAAAATAATCTGATTGGCTCATTTCCAAAGCCACTGTAGGTCTGCCCAGTTTGGAAGTTAGCATGCCTCCAGACTCAGCTAATATATTTACTCCCCAAGTCCTGGGTACAGTATAACTGTATATAGAATATCAAGATTAAGGAAAACAAGTTGAAAATATATTTTTAGAAAGCAACCTACATAAATCTTTATTAGTTTTCTACTATCTCAATTAGGAAAAAAAAAAATCAAACTACTGTACAATTAAGTGCCTAAATGAGAAACTGAAAGCAAATGTCACATATAGTAGTGTCAGTGCCAAGTCTACACAACCCTTTATTACATTATGTTTACAGAAATATTATGGTCAATATTTTACACTTTTTCTTATTTCTTCTTTATACTGCAGCAATTTCACTCCCATTGCAAAAAGATTTGAACTCTGTAAATGTTAGTGAAATCAACATTTTGTACTTTGAATTGACAGACCACTGGATGCTAAGTTTCCTGAAAACCATTTTATTTTTTAAACTGCTTAAAACCAAATCCTTTTTAAAAACTAAGGTGAAACTTGTACAAATATTCTGATACCAAATAGAGGGCTATAAAGAGGCAACCATCATACAAAAAATCCTACAGCCTTATCTTGTTAGAAAATTTCTTTAATAAATTAACTTCTTTTTCAGGATATAAAAGAAAATCAAAAGATGGAGATTAATTTTTCCCTAAAAATAAGTAGTTGCTCATGGTTGGGTGTACTGAAATCACTTTGTACTCTTTGTAAAAAGAAAGTGTTAGCCAGGCATTCCATTAACAAAACACCACACCATATACACCTAGTCTTTTTATCTCTGGGTACTAGTATTACTCAAGATAATCTTATTGAAGAAATTAGTTGGAGTCTCAGGTCCCTTAAATTTGATAGTCTTCTTAGTAAACTATAAAGTTCAGCTACTTAAGCATTGGAGCTTGTAAAGTGCATTATGTATAAGAAACACAATGGTATGCCAAACTCACTTAGTAGGACTTTAGGGACTTGCTGTCACCACTGGGGCAAAAAAACAACATTATAGTTTTCTGTTCAGATTTTATTTGAAATCTAATTCAAATTGTCAAAGCTACAAAAGGGGGAAGACATCTGTATTATTTTTGCTAAGTCACAACATCCTAAAACAAAATACTACTACTGCCAGCAGATCCATTATACACATTTCTGATGAAATTCATTAGCACAATAAAAATTTCATCTTGAGAAACAGCCACAAAGAAAGTAATTTGTACAATATAAAACAATGACAGGTCTACAGATGCAGTTACTTGTGAGTTTACACATGCATTCACAAACAAACAAACAAAAAAAACCCAGGAATGCTCTTTCATTTGATTTTTTTTTTTTTTTTAAAAAAACAGACTGTTCAGGCACAAAACAAAATCGCATTTCCAATAAGTGACAGCATCTTAAAAACTGTGAACACTATGTCAGTGTTTGTTTTTCTTTGACTTTTTATGAGACCTGTGTGGAGATCGGGACTGGGATCTGGATTTCTTCCCTGATTTTTTAGGGGATCTAGACCGTGATCGCCTAGACCTTTTAGGTGTTCTTGAACCAGATGGTGATCTGAGAAAACAAACAAAAAACAATTTATCAAAGTACTCATATGGCCATAACTGCTTAACCTTAAGCTATCTAAAATCATCTATTAACAGAGCACAATGAGTCATTAAAATAAACAAGACTGTAATATTTCTCAAATTTATATCTTGCCTATTGTACATGAGGATTTATTTTGTACTTACTATGCACTGTGTGATCAGTAGAGCACTTGTTTAAATAAAAGAGATTTCTAAGCCCTTAACACTGATCCACTGAATTATAATCTCTATGGGTAGGGATTAGGAATTTGCATTTTAAACAAGTTTCCCAGATAAATGATACATCCCAAAGTTTGAACCTCTAAACTACAAGATAAAATTCAAAAATGGCAAGTAAGATCATTTACAAATTTTAAAAACACAGCAGCTTTGTAGGCTATAGTCTTGAGGGCAAAAAGCATCAATTACTGCAATATCAGTCAAGGGCATAATTTAAGACTGCATAGTTCTGCAAGTGTTAATCATGAAGATCATTAAAAAGAACATATAAAATAGTAAATGCCATTTAGAGAAGAAGAAATCTATCTGTTTTATAAGGATATTACTAAAAATAGGTAATATGATAAAGTTTTAGCATATAAAGCAGTTTTTAACTCAGGAAAATTCTTCTATGTAATACCAGATAAACAAAACATTTTTGAATCACTTTTCTGGAACTAAGGAAAAAAGTATATAAAATACTAAATTACATACTGAAGAGATGGTATTTATGGTATTTACTTCCACAAATCTCTGCCCATGAACTTGCTAATAAGATTGCTGTGAAAAAAAAATTTATTTTTCTTTCAGTTTTGGCAAAGTCAAAGAATATTCTATGGAAACTAAAGAACAGAATGAAAAGTAAAGCAGCTATATCGTGTTCCATATGAAACACTGGATATGTTTAAAATTCTTGGCTGGTCTTTACTTATTGGAAGCTTTCTTGTGCTTAGTCATGAGAGAGACTGGGGGTATGAGGAGGGAGGTGGGGAGGAATAATCCAAAATGAAATGTATCTCTTTGGTTTTCTAAAATCCTTTTAAAAATGGCTACTAACCAAATTCTTTTCAAAAGCTGATAGAATGATAAGGTAACTGGTACTTGAAAACTTACAAAAATGACTTGCATTTACCTTTTGGCCTTTTTGCTAACATCTCTAGGAGAATCTTTGTGAGATGACCTGGACCGAGAGCTCTCTTTATGAGATCTTTCTGAACGCTCTGATCGCTCCGATTTTGGCGATGGGGATTTCACTCGTCTACCACTGCTACTGCGAGATGGGCTGGGGGATGTACTGTGTCGCCTTTTCCTATGGAACAAAGCCACCAAAACATTCCATAAGCCAGCAAAGAATCAGGCATTCATTTTTTTCCCTACTAAATTAGCCATTAACTGTTACCAGTTTATAGTAATTTTATTTTCACTAAAATTGTTATTTTCCAGTAACATTCAAAGCCCTCTATACCAAGAACAAACAAGTCTTGAAGATAGACTGACCAAGAAACACAATGACCCAGTTCAACTAAATTGGATTTTTTTTTTCGTTATAAAAGATATTATTGGGATAATTGACAAAATTTCATTAAGGTCTCTGGATGAGCTAACAGTATTGCTGTAATGTTAATGTCCTGATTTGGATACTATTACGGTAATATGAAAGAATTTCTTATTTTTAGGAAATTCACGCTGAAGTAGTCAGGGATAAAAGGGCATCATGTTGGCAGGTTATTCTTAAACGATTCAGAGAGACAGAGAGGGAAGGTAAGGGAGGAGAGGGAAAGGAGAAAATTAAACATTTAGGGAATTTGGGTAAAAGGTATATGGGAACTGTACTATTCTTGCAACTTTTCTGTAAATCTGAAATTATGACAAAAGAAAAAAGTGATAGGCTTATTATTTAATCAATTAGTATAACTATGTTATTTTTAACTATCTGTAATGTGTCTGAGAATTTTTTTACTTACAATATCTGCATTTTGTTAGGATAACCTCACTTTTGTTAACTGATGCAATTTTCTTTACTAAATCAGAGATTTAGGAACTGTGAAAGTAAGAAATAAAAACTTGAAAGAGAAATGCTTTAGGTTAGAATGAAGACTTAAGAGTGAGGCATTAAGTCCCTATGGCCTATGTACACAATCCCCTTTCAAGATAAGACTGGGAGACTCAAGTTTACAGGCAGCAGCCTCAGCTCCTGGAAGAAATGCTCATATTAGAGGCAACAAGGAAGATCCAGCAAGCTACTTTGTTATTTAAGCCTCAGGTTTGATACCTAAAACTGTAACTGAATTCTTACACTGAACCTTAAGGCTAAGGATACCATCTGAACCATATAAAGGGATGATGCCTCAGCTAACTAAGCCAAATGCCAACTAACTGCCCCATTTCTCAGCTAATTCTGCCTCCTGCAGGCAGAAGCCAAAGATGTTTATCATGAAAATATACTTTTCTAAATTGTGGGCAGTGATGAAAAATTATTACAAAATAAAACACCATTCAAAAATCTTGAAACCAGTACAAGCATTAAACATAAAAAATGTTATACCTTTCTTTCCTCGTTGGAGTACACTCATCTTTTTCTTTTTTGTCTTTGGATCGAGATTCCAATTTTTCTTTATCCTTCTTGTCTCTTTCTCGTTCTCGTTCTAATTCTTTCTCTTTCTCCTAGTTTGTTTTAAAGGAAAAATTTTCAGTTGTTTAAAAATACGAATCTAGATTAATTCTTATATATCAATATTTTCTCTTCTAGGAAAGTATTTTTTAGATCACTACGTAAGGGACAATTACCTTTGCAAAAAAAAACACCCAAAACCCTACTCTCCCAGAAAAACTAGTAATTTCTTCTACTTATACTGAATGATAACAGTGATACCAGTTCCAACAGCTAAACATTTACTGAGTGCTTAGCACAGGCCAAGCAATGTAGTAAACAAGTTTAATGTAGTCCTTCAAACACCCCTAGTAGTTAATACTATTATGTACATTTTAAGGTTTTTTTTTTTAAGGAGGTACTGAGGATTGAACCCAGGACCTCATACATGGGAAGCAGGTGCTCAACCACTGAGCAATATCCGCTCCCCTATATGTATATTTCAGAGATGAAAACTGAGGCTGGGAAAGGTTAAGTATCTCCCGCCTCACCGCCCCGCCCCCCACCATGGCTCTCACACACATGGAGTAAACGGTGAAGTCAGAATCTGATCCCAAGCTCTAGGGCCAGAGTTAACTACTACCTATAGAACACCCTCTCCTGTAAACAGGAAGAAAAAAAAAAAAAATCAGAAAAAGCTAACAATGCACTGACCTTTCCATCGCTGACTACAATAAAATAGTTAATAAAGAGTGATTCTAACTGTATAGCAAGTTGATTTAATCAAGAGCTCTCAACAAAGCAATGGGAGAAATGGATATTCAAAATAATCTTCAATTAGAAAATTGTATTAATAAGTACAAGTACTAACTGTATTGGAAATTTAAAACTCTAATTTACAAAGATACAAACTGACTACATAACTGCAAAATTATTTAAACCAGAAAAACAACTTATTTGTTCATCCCCCGATTATATAATTGCCACTTCTCACTTGAAATTCTGAATTCTGATAATAGAATTAAAAGAGTGGCTACAGACAATGAAAGCACAAAGTCAATTTAGCTTTTACTTTATTAACAGGGATTTTCTCTCTGATTTGTATGTACCAAGTCTGACAGCTGAGTCTAATTTTTGAAAGGGGGGGAAAGAGGTCAGCAAACTTTTTTCTGTAAAGAGCCAGAGAGCAAATATTTTCTGATTTGCAGGCCACATACAGTCTGTGTAGCAACTACTTAACTCTGCCAATGCAGCATGAAAGCTGCCATAAATTATAAATGGATGGGCATGGCCGAGTTCCAATCAAACTTTATTTACAAAATCAAGTGATGGTCATAGTCTGCAGACCCCTTGGTATATACCTTCAAGAAAAATATCCTTCTTTCCAATTACACCATGGAAAGGAAGGAGAGAGAAGAGGTAATATACGCATTATTCATTTTGAGTCTATTAACAGCAAGTTCAAGTAAGTGTCTCAAGGTTTTTCATGCAATCAATAACATACCACCATCACCAAAGCACTCCATGTGATACAGGTAAGGAACACCTTTTTAAAAATCTTATCTTTCCCCCAAATATAACTTACAGAATACAAATTTAAAATGTGCTGTTGAGATACTGACTTCCTCTCATGATCCATAGGATTCATTTTCAGGACTGATAATTTTATAGGAACCATAGTATAGTCAAAAATACTTAAAATATTTTAAACACTCTAATTCAATAAGAATGAGTAATAATAAAAAATGGTAGCTATTATCCATCTTATAACGTCCCTGCAAAATTGTGAATACCAACCGAGTTTCACAGAGAAAGAGTAGGCTTCATTCAGTGACTTTCCCAGGAGTACACAGCAGATTGGCGCCAGGATTCCACAGGTCTGCGTAGCACCAGTCACCATACTGCTCCCCATTACCAGTTCTGTACCACTAACAGCTTCACAGTGACTGTAAGCTGCCTTCTAGTTTTTTGTTGTTTTTTTTCCTATTACTCTCTCTTCCTATATAACCTAATGATTTTCTTTGCGATGACAGCCATGTCACAGGTAAAATTAAAAGCAGTCCCAACCAAATTACTGGATTCTTTAAACAATTATCATGTGAAGTTTCTGGTTCTAAAATTCTCAGCAGATTCCTACATACTTGTATATGTATGAGAATAACACAGTTCCCTACATTTTAGAATTCATCAATGAGGTATTTTATCACTTGCTGTCCCTACTTGGAAACAGGGAAAGGAGTCCTAAATGAACTAACCAGCCCCAGAACTTCCCAAAACCCAACTCTGTCTCTGTGCCACATCTCAGGGTTGCTGGTGTCTCACCATCACAAACAGGACTCTTCTGTAGGGTCTTCCAGTTCTGAAAGCACGGTCTTAACAGAATTAACCTTCTAGTTTAGAGGCAATAAATATCCAGGATAAAATAGTAAAGTGTTGTTCTAAGACTCCCTTTTCAAGTTGAAATATTTCTACATCATCAAATTTCAAATTTCCCAATTGTATACCAATTGATTCAGCCTTCACAATCAAGTGATATAATTTGAAATATACATTTCCTTAAAGAAAAGTATCAATATTCCAGAGAGTCAAACAATTTTGTCAAATGCGTATTACTGAGTATACTTATTCCTTACTCGTTGAAGAAGTTTATCTCTGTAGTGTTCTACTTGTTCCTGAAAGCTTTGACCTGGTTTTTTAGGTCTTTTTCCAGATTCCAATTCATCCTGAAACTTCATTACTTTGAGCTGTGAAATAAGACAATTAAATAAGTATCTTCATCACTATAGGTTCCAAAGAAAATCAAATTAAGCACTACTTTGCTCCTTTTTAAGGAAAAAATCCTCTTTGAAACAAATGTGTACTAAGAAAGAATATAAATAGAACAAATCAGTAATTGATCAGGACTCAGTAAAAATATAACCTCAACATAAAACTGTTATCTGAAGGCCACTTGTCAGGACTCAAGTGAACAGATGTGAGCCCACATGCTCTCTACACAGCTATATGGGATGTCTTAAAAACCATGATCTGTGGCTTATGCTCTTAAGAACCTAATCATTCTCTCAACACAATAATAAATGTGGTATCTGCTTCCCCAAATTAGAAAGGCAAGGATACTAAAGGCAAGCACACTGGCAGCAATATACAAGAGCAAACTTTAATTTTTTAAAAAGATAAGATAGCAAGCAAAGGTAAAGATAAAAGTTGTTTTTTTTTAAATATTTTTTATGGAAGTATATCATACACATACATGCACAAAAACAGTAAGCATATAGTAAAAGTTGAGAACTTATAAAACACAAATGCATATCATCATACCAGGCTCCCCTACATTACCCCACCACCATTGCATTGTTTTGTGAAACATTTGTTACAAATTATAAGACTTTGTTTGCTTTAAAGCACATTCTGGTCATAGCTCATGTAGGAACAAATACTGAGTTGGGTATCTGAAAGTTTCACTCTATTTACAACACAGTATAATCACTGAGATTCAAAAAGAGGCCATAAAGACATGAAGAAAAGGTTAAAAATCATATTTGGAATGTACTTTCTAAGACAACAAGAAAAGTGTATATACCGATTTTAAAAAGATCAGAAAAACTTACAATTCCATTTCTTATAATTTATCCCATAGAATGTTAACATGTGCATAGCTTTATGTTCAAGAATATTCACTACAACACTGTATATAAAAGAATGAAGACTACCTAAATATTTATCAATAGATTGCTGGTTAATTAATACATACCCCCCCACACACACCCACCCCACATATACATATACATATACATACACACATACACATACACACACAGTGCAAAGATAAAGATCTGAAAGCAACAAACTGGTAACATTAGTTACGGGAGAAAAAAAGACTGGAGTGAGTAAAGACATTTACTTTTTATTCTAAATATTTCAGGTGCTTTTTTTTTAATAGTATGTATTCATGATTTATTTTGAACTTAAAAATAAAGACTTCACAAAATGGTTTAAATAAAAACTATCTGGAGGCATAACAGAGGAGCTTAAATTATATAAGAAATTTATGAAGATGAGAATAATTATTTCTTCAACTTAGGGAATGCTAAATAAGGTGAAAAGCATGAGGATTCAGGATGTTGGAGGAGGTGGAAGGCACATGAATCCTAGTTGGTACCACTGAGTTGCTTTCC
The DNA here is from genome assembly GCA_004027955.1 of Chaetophractus vellerosus. Taxonomy (NCBI): domain Eukaryota; kingdom Metazoa; phylum Chordata; class Mammalia; order Cingulata; family Chlamyphoridae; genus Chaetophractus; species Chaetophractus vellerosus. The sequence goes on from PVKH010006337.1 coordinate 20,790, forward strand.
CAAACCTGTCCAATCTTGTTTCACTTGAAAGGAGGGAGAAAATATTCTTACTCTGTTGTACTCAGGTATTGATCTGTCCTTTAAATGGATCAAATGCTACTACAGCATTTTATTTATATTTAAAAACAAGACTTCATTTGTTTTAGGCCTTTTATTCTTCACCACAAAAGAGATTTCCACAATAGAATGGAAACAAGCTTTCAAAAACATTTTTTTCCACTCAAAGTGTTTTCACTATTTTCGACTTCATGAAGGTTTCTTGTAAATTCTCCTAGTTTTGCCCTTTTTCTATCTAATTCTACTTCTAAATTAAGTCTTTCATAATCAGAATTTTGAGGTTTTTCTCTCTC
>PVKH010006338.1:0-21156 GCA_004027955.1 Chaetophractus vellerosus
TACAGAACAATTACAAAAATAATACAAAAGCCATACAGAGAAGTCTAGCATACCACCACCACTCCACCCCACCCCAATACCCAGATCCACCAATTTTAACACTTTGCCACATTTGCTGTATTATTCTAACTAGGTAGACATATATCTGTGTATTTATCTGTTTTCTTTATATATATAAATATATTTATTTTTTAATACTTTGATTATGTAAATGTTACACAAAAAATATAGGGATTCCCCTTTGCCCCACTCCCTACACCTCCCATATCCTCCCACATAAACAACGTCCTTCATTGCAATTGATAAACGCATCCTGGGGCATTGCCACTAAGCATGGATTATAGTTTAAATTGTAGCTTACACTCTCTCCCACTGAATTCTGTAGGTTATGGCAATATATATAATGGCTTATATCTGTCATTGCAATATCACTCAGTCAATTCCAAGTCCTGAAAATGCCCCCATATTGCACCTCTTTTTCCCTCTCCCTGACTACAACACCTCCAGAGGTCACTCTCTCCACATCAGTGATACAATTTCTTCCATTGCTAGAATCACAATAAGTCTATAGTAGAATACTAGTAAGTCTACTCCATTCCATATTTTATACCCCAATCCTGAGGATTCTGGGATGGGGATGCCCACTCCACCTCTAAGTGAGAGGGGGCTTCGATCCCATATGGCTGATGGATAGGACAGTTCCTTGGTGTGGTGGTTGTCCATCCTCAACTCCTTATTACTTGTCTTGGATCAGTCCAATGAACTGGAGAGTAGGTGCAGCAACTCCGCTGAGGCTCAGGAGCCAGATGGCACATGGACAGCCCAGAGATTAAAGTCTCTTGGACAAACACTTACCAACTCCAGCACCAACTATAGGTTCAAATAAAAGGGATGGAAGAACCATGTGTACAGAAGTCACATCTGAGTTCAACTCCATCACACTCAGGAGCACAAACTCCAAAGTAGGGTCCACTGGCAAGGCACCAAACTTCAGAGCCATCCGTATAAGGCTAAATTTTAATTTTACAAGAATAATGTTCATAAGTATAAGGATGGCCAAGTGGTCCAAAGTACCAGACATAACTATACTCTTAAATGTTTGGATGGTTTGGAGAGTTTTATTAATATATATTAATTGCAATCCTCAATGAATTTATAATTTATATTTCTAACCCTTCCAAAATATATTATAAGCCTTCAAACAGTAACACAATTTAGGGAGATGAAGGATCTCTTTTACCAAAGGAAGCAGAAGACGGACTTTTAAAGTAAAATGTTGTCCATTTAAAGCTAAGCCCATCAGATTTGGTCTTAATAGGATTTCCTGCATGCTTGTCTTTTTCCTTCCTTTAGCTCATCTAGGCATTACCCATATATTATCCCAAGTCAAAATTCTTTATCCATTTCTTCATCTCCCTTCCTGTGAGGCTTAGCCCCCACCCTCAGCCAAGTTATAATCTAGGTCATCTTGAAACATTAAAAAACTGATGGCAGCCATTTGTTAGGAACTTATTATATGCCAAATGATTTTCACCCATTTACTCATTTATTCCTCTTAATAAGCCTATAAAGGAGGGGCTATTCTCCTAAATTTAGAGGAGAGGAATCCAAAGCTCAAAGACTTTAAGAAACTCACCTAGTTTCACAGAGGTTTTAAAATGAATTGTTAAATTAATTGGTGTTAAATTGTATAGAGAAGGGAAGCATAAAAATAATAAAAAAATAAAGTAAAAGATGAAAGAAGAGAAAAAGCAACCAAGATCATTTTCTTTAAAAGTCAGTTACTTTCTTATGAAAAATCAAATAGACTCAACTGAAGGACTCAGAAGGTGGCATGTACTAACCCAGAGATTCATTTTATAAATGCCACACATAGTAGTGGGAAGTTTTGCATATAAATTGGATCTAGGGACACAGCATTAAGAGGAGGGAATTCTGTGTTTTTGTAATGAAATTACCATCTTCCTTTCATTATTTTTTGCCTATTAATAAATTAAAAGTAAACCTAACTTTCAAATGACTAGGAAAGGAATAAAATAGTATAGTTTCAGTATTTAAAAAAAGGAATTGAAATTGAATCTCTCAAGTGATAATTGCATCACCAATCACCTGCTTAATTTTATTCTTGGCGTAGAAAAATAAGGTGCCTCCTCTTTCTAACGCAGCCCTCCATTTCTTCCCAAAACTATCATAACATGGATTTTTAGAATTCTTGTGAAGATGCATAATAGATCAACTACAGGTTTTATGATATGAGAGAAAACAGGCCTTTACGTCTTCTATATTGGGACTTTCACTTTCATCCTGATTTTGAATCACCTTTAATGTATGTGACTGATAACTGTTTCAGGGCACAGGCTGAATAATTAGAGAAAAGAATAGTACTTGAGTCTCAACTTTACAGTTATCATTTTTGTTGTCTAAGATCCACAGGCTTTTGGGAAATGAGTTTTTCCGAACTATTTCTTGGCTAAAAACAGGTAAAGAGATTTGAGATGAGACTTAATTACATAGATATAAAGCTACCCAGGGACATGCCTATGAGAGTTGCTCATTGGCCCCATGGAATAGAATATGTCAGAGACACAGCAGCCGCAATAGATCAGTGAACCTGTTTCTGATGTTTGCCAAAACACATTATAGCAATAAAAGTTGTGTTCTGAAACGAGACCATACAAGAAGAGAATTAAAACAATGCTACTTTTCATCATATGCTATATTTAAAAGAAAAATGTTTCCTGATGTATTATACTGATGGTGAACAGATCGGTTCCACATCATTTCAATACTTTTGCTATTAGAAAGGAGGGAAAAGAGTTTAAAACAAAGTAAGACTTGTTTATTAATAAAATTAAACTTTTAAAATAGAACCAAAACTAATATATCCAAGGAGAAGGTTATGCCTTCGTGTTCAGTTTTGCTTAGGAGTTGAACTATTTTAGCTAAGTCATAGTTAACATACAAGAAGAAAAGCTAAATTTGACAGTCATGTTCTTCTTATTCACAAGAATAAGAGAAGATATCTATGGCAAGGCAAAGGGGATTGTGAAAAGGGACATTGAAAGTGCTTTTCTAACCATGTTTAGGCCCACTTCTTTTATGTTCTACTGTGTTATAACATATCTTTACATAAATTAATATCTCCAAATATTAAGTGTACAGCTACATTATCTATAGCTATATATAAAACATGATTTATCCATCTATGATCATCTATCTATCATCTATTTATCTATAGATATAGAATATTCCTAGTATATCAGTAGACTCAATTTTGACTCCTCCCAGTCAATAATAATTCCCCAAAAGTATCTGCCATTCTGATCTCTATCAACATAGGTTCAATTTTACTCTTCTTGAATTTCTTATCTTTGAATCATTTAGCAATACTCTTTAGTGTCTGACTTATTTTGCTCCCTATTATGTGTATGAAATCCTTCCATCATCTTGTGTGTATCAACAGCCTGTTAAATTTCACTGTTATGTAATATTCTACAGTATGAATGTATTCCAATTTATTTATCCATCCTACTATTGATGGGCATCATGTTGCTATTCAGATTCTTGCAAATGTCTTTTAGTGGAAATAAGTGCTCATTTCTCTTGGGTATATACCCAAGCATGGAATTGCTTTGCTTTAAGGTATATGTAAGCTTAATATTAGTAGATCCTGCCAAAACAGTTTCCTAAATGGTTGTACCAATTGACATCCCATCAGCAATATATGAGAGTTTTCTTTGCTCCACATCCTTACAAACACTAAGTATTCTCAATTATTTTCATTTTAGTCATCTTGATCAGGGACTAGTGGTATCAGTTTGTAGCTCTAATTTACAATATTTTGATGAGTAATGATGTTAAACACATTTTCATAAGCTTATTGGCTATTTAGATAACCTCTTTTGTAAAGTGAGGTTTCATTTCATTTGTTCATTTTTAATTCATTTGTCAGTCTTTTTTGCATTGCTTCATAGGAGTTCTTTATGTATTCTGGACATGAATCTGTTGTCATATATAAGTATTGCAAATGTCTTCACCCAGTCTTTGTGGCTTGCTTTTTACAATCATGATGCTGTCTGTTCTCAATTTAAAGAAAGTTCAATTAATCAGTCATTTCTTAAGTGGGTAGTACTTTTCATATATTTTAAGAAAACTTTGTCTACTGCAGGTTCCATTGTGGCAGATTGTATTATGTACACCAACGAAAGACATGTTCTTAATATTAGTACACATTCCCTTGGGTGTGAACCTATTTGTGAATGAGACCTGCCACACTGCTATCAGCAGTATATTACTGGCTGGGCAGAAAGCACGCCCTTGCCAAAATCTTGATTTTGGATTTCTTGACACTAAAACCCTGGGCCAATAAATTCTTGTTTAAGCCAAAACATTGTGTGGTGTTTGTCACAGCAGCCCTGGGAAACTAAGACAGTTTGTGGTACCAGAAAGCGGGGTGCTGCTATTAGAAATACCTAAAAAAGTGGAGGTAGCTTTGGGTTTGGGTAAGGGGTAGAGGCTGGAATAATTTTGAGGTACTTGATGGAAAAAGTCTGGTTTGCATTGAAGAGACTGCCCATAGAGACCTGGATATTAATGTCAATTCTGGAAAGGGCTCAAAAATAAGTGAGAGCTACAGAGAAAATGACTATTGTCTTACAGAATACAGATATCATGATGAATACAACATCGATAGAAGGATGGAGGTTAAAGGTATTTCTACTAAGGACATAGAAAGAAATGATAAATGTATTGTTTGAAACTGGAGGAAAGGCAATCTTTGTTACAAAGTGGCAGAGAACTTGGTGAAATTGTGTTCTGAGGTTAGATGGAAGGCAGATGTCATTGTAAGCAATAACAAGGATATTTAGCTGAGGAGATTTACAAGGTAAGTGTGGAAGACTCAGCTGGCTTTCTTCTTGCAGTTCACAGTAAATTGTGAGAGAAGAGACATAAACTGAGGAAGGAACCGTTACGCTCAAAGGAACCAGCATTGAGATTTGGAAAATTCTCAGCTTATCCAGTTAGTGTATTCTGAGATGAGGGCAAGAAGTGACTTTATCATGGCTCTCCCTAAACTTTTGGGAAGTTGGCACCCAGAGAATATGGCATGCAAAGGTATAGCTGAAGTAACATTTGCAAAGAAGATTAAGCATATGACTCATGGATCAAATCAACCATCAAAGAGGAAATCACAATTGGAAAAGTATTTATCTAGGAAGGATCCATGGAAAATCCTTTTGTTTCTTGTTTTTTTTTTTTTTTTTTTTTAGACCCCCTTGAACTGCATGCAAAGCTGAAAAGGTTTTTGAGAATTTTGTATGAGCAGAAGGACTGCCAGCCCGGAATGAAAGGGACAGAGATGGGATTAAATGAAGGAAAAATGACTTCATGGGCAGAACTATCAAAGCAGAGGAGTGTACTGAAGAGATCTTCTCAGGCAAAGAGAGAGGAGCTCCTGCCCCTGCCTTTGAGTAGGGTAAGGTTTCTGCCCTACCACTTGGAGTGGTGGACCTTCTGCCCCTCTGCCCCTTCATTTGAAGGGGTAGACTTTCTGCCCCAATGTTTGAGGAGAGTTTGGCCACCACCCCAATGTTCAGAGAGGGTCGGGCCTGTGCCCTGGTATTTAGGGAACATGGCCACAGCCCAAGCTGGAAAAGGTGGGACTGCTACTCCAGTGGGCCTGGAGGACAAAGCATCAATCCACAGATGAATCTGAGAACTTGAAACCTAATGGTATTTTCCCTACTGAGTTTCAGACTTTCTGGGGACCCATACCCTTTTACCCTTCCAATTTCTCCCTCCTGGAATATCTATCCTATGTCTGTTGCACCATCGTATTTTAGAAGCAGATAACTTTTTTCCTAGGTTTCACAGGTGTACAGATGGAAAAGAATTTTGCCCCAGGAGAGACCACATAAATAACTGATTTTGATGAAACTTTGGACTTATAATTGTTACCAAAATGACTTAAGGTCTTTGGGATATTGGGATGGGGTGAATGTATTTCGAGGTGGGAAGAACTTGTCTTTTGGGAATCCAGTAGGCAGAATGTGGTAGATTGAATTACATACCCCAATAAAAGACATCTTGTTAGTCTTTATCTATATTCCTGTGGGTCTGAATTCATTTCTACATAGGACTTTTTGAAAATGTATTATGAGTTAAGGTATGGACTCATTTGTGAATATGATTTTCTAAGATCCTACTTAGATGTGGCCCACTTGATTCAGGGTGGTCCTTAAACCATATTACTGGAGGCCTTACAAAGAAAAGTCAGAGAAATCCACAGGATGACAAGGACATTGCCATGTAACAGAGGACTGCCATTACCAGAATGCTTCCAACCCTGGGAATAAGCATGGCCTTGCTGAGATCTTGATTTTTTACTTTTAACCTCTAAATTTGTAAGCCAATACATTATTGTTAAAGCCAACCCATCCTGTGGTATTGTCATAGCAGCTCTAGCAAACTAAGGCAGTCATCAAGATATTCTTATGTGGTCTTTTAGAAGATTTTGTACTACGTTTGCATTTAGGGCTATAATGCATATTAAGTTAATGTTTATATCATAGAAGATAGGGATTAGAGTCCATTTTTCTCCCATTTGGGTAATCATTGATGCAGCATCTTTTTATTGAAAAGCCCATCCTAGTCCCACTGAATTGCAGGAGTGACTGTTTCAGAATTCAAGAAATCATATATTTGTAGAAGAGTTTTGTGGTCAATAGTCTGTTTCATTATTCAATTTGTCTATTCTTGTACCAAAACCAAGCTGTGTTAATTATTACATCTTCATGATAAGACTTGAGATATGTTAGTATAAATCCTCCAAATTTGTTCTTCAATAATATTGGCTATTCTGTTTTTGTCATTTCCATATAAATTTCAGAATCAGCTTGTCAATTTTGGCAAAAAACCTGTTGGGATTTTGATTTGGCTCATATTAATCTTTAGGTCAATTTGGGGAGATGTGACATCATAACAATAACTGCTCTTCAACTTCATGATAATGCAAATCTTTCTATCTATTTGAGTCTTTACTAATTTCTCTCAGCAATGTTTTGTAGTTTTCAGTAAAGAACTCTAGCATATTTTAGTTAAATCAATTCATTTAGATCTCTGATAATTTTGGTGACATTATAAATGGAATTTAAAAAAATCATTATGTACTTGTTCAATGTTTTTATATAAGAAATGGAGATTATATTTATATGGTAAACTTTAAAAATTTTTTAAAGATACTTAGATTACATAAATATTACACAAAAAATGTAGAGGATTCCCATATGCCTCACTCCCTAACCCTCCCACACTTTCCCACATTAACAACATCCTTCATTAGTGTGGTGCCTTTGTTACAATTGATGAACATGTATTGGAGCATTGCCACTAAGTGTGGATTATAGTTTACATTATAATTTAAACTCTCTCCCACACAATTTTTTAAGTTTTGACAAGATATATAATGGCTTGTATCTGTCATTGCAACACCATTCAGGACAATTTCAACATCCCCAAAATGCCCCCATATTACACCTATGTATGGTCACTTTTTATCTAACAACTTTCCTAAATTTGCTTATTAATTACAATAGAGTGTTTTTAGAATCTTGGATTTTCTTTCTTCACATCACAATCTGAGAGTAATGGCAGTTTTAATTATGCTACTAATCTTTATGACCTTAATTTGCCTTTCTTGCCTTTATGCACTGGCTGAAACTGTAAGTATAATGTTTACTAAAAGTGATGATATTACATAGACTTTTCGTTTTCCAACCTCAGTGGAAATTATTGACTATTTCATCATTGAATAGGATGTTAGCTGTAGTTGTTTCTAGAAAAGTTTTTCATACGAAAAAATGTTTATCATTTCTAGAGATGTTTACTCCTCATGTGCAGAGAGCTTTTACTTTTATTATAAATTGATGTTCATTTGGGTTTTTTTAAACCACTATGTTTTTAAAAGATGGGCTACCCAATTTTGAAATACTTGGGTATGGTTAGTTATCTTTCTGTGATTGATTTTTAGTTCAATTCCACTTTCATCCAAAAATATACTCTAATAATTTTAATCCTTTGAAGTCTGTTGAGACTTGTTTTATGACTAACTTTTCTATGTGTACTTTAAAAAAAAGAATATATAATAAAATACACATGCCAACACATGCACAAATACACACACTAAAGTTGTATTCACATTATTCATGACAGGTTGGTTAATAATGCTGTTTAAGATGGCTTCATTATTGATTTTTTTATCTGATTGTTCTATCTGTTACTATAAAAAGTACGTAAAATCTCTAATTATCATTCTGAGTTTGTATATTTCTCCTTTTAGATTTATCAAATTTTGCTTTATAGATTTTAAAATGTGTTATTTGTTGCATACAGGTTAAGTGTTACTGTATCTTCCTGTTAAAATGAATCTTTATAATTGTGAAAGATTTCACTTTATTTCTAGAAATATTTCATGCCCTAAGGCTACTTTGCTTGATATTAATTAAATTTATTTACTTTTCTTTTGTTTAGAGAGTATTCCATGTAAATTTTTTTTCTATCCTTTAACTTTACATTTTCATGGCCTTATATGTAAAATATTTTATTTGTAGAAACATATAGCTGTTTTTTGTATTATAATCTTTGTTTGCTCATCAAACTTTGAGTCATTACATTTGATATAATTTTGAATGTAATTAGTATAATTTTGAGTTTGTATCTACCATCATACTATTTGTTTTCTATTTGTCCCATCTGTTCTTTGTTGCTTTATTTCTACTTTGCTGCCTTTTTATGGATTAGTAAATTATGTTTCATCATTTTCCTGATCTATTAGCTTTTGATACATTATTTTATATTTCTAATTCTTTTTTTTTGTATTTTCCCATGTACCACATTATTATTAACACTTTGCATTAGTGTGGTACATTTGTTATAGTTCATGAAAGAACATTTTTATTATTGTACTATTAACTATAGTCTATCATTTTCAATAGGGTTCAGAGTGTTATATATAGTTCTATGTCTTATCTTTTAATTTTTCTTCTAGTAACATATATGAGGCCTAAAATTATTTAGTATTTACAATACACATTGTTGACTCATTAACATATATCTTGAATTAATACATCCAGCAGTTCCTGAATGATGCAAGAAGTTTACAACAGTTTTACTCTATTTACCTTCTCCTACTCTTTAAGCTACAGTTATCCTATTTTTTTTCCCTAAAGCTATTATAAACCCCACACGGCACTATTACTATTGTCATTTTAAATAATCATTATTCTACTATATTTATGTACACATTTCTGATATTTGGTGTTCTTCCTACCTCTCTGCTGTTTTGCACTTCTATTTGGTGAAAAATTCCCTTCTTCCCAAGGAATATTACATAATATACCTTGTAGTGTGGGTTTGCTGGTGAAGAAATCAATAACTTATGATATGTTTTTAAAAGCATTGGAAATTCATTTTTGAAGGATATTTTTGCTAATTACAGAATTTGAAATTGAGGTTTTTTCCTGTCAGCACTTTGAATGTGCCTTTCCATTTTCTTCTGGCTTTCATATTCTATGAAAAGTCAGGGTAGGTTTTATCACTGAGCCTTTGTCTTTTGTTTTCTGGATGTTTTCAGTATGTCCTTTTTGCCTTTGGTTTTCAACAGTTTGAATACAACAGGGTTAGGTGCAATATTCTTTGTACTAAACTTTCTTGGAGTTATATGAGCTTGCTGTATCAAACTTCTTATAGCTTGTACTATGTTTTTACAATCGTCTTAGGAAACGTTCACCCGTTATCTCTTAAATTACGATTTCTCCATTAAGTAATTTCTTCTCTCGACATGGGTCACTAATTATTTCTGTCTGATATTTAATTAATATGCCATCTGCCTCTATAATAGATGAATACTTTGGTATTAAAATTCTAATCCTAAAATAATGTTAAGATTTTAACTTAACCCTGAATCTGTAACTTTTACCAAATTGCTATTGTTACAAAAAGTCTCCTTAAATGTACTATTAATTTTGTCTCTACCTTTCAAACTTTTGGCTAACAATTTAGAAAACTAGAATAGGTAATGTTAACTCCCATCTTAACTAAATATTATGATACAATATCCATCACTATTGTTAACCCTACAGGAAAATTCACTCAAGTATTATGGCTATTTGTAAGCTGGTCATGCATATTATTTGGGATAGAGACATCCAAGAAACGTATCACATTAGAAATAACCCTTGAGGATTGTAATGAGGTTGAATTTCATATTTCCTCAAATGAAAATATAATTCTAAAATTAAGGAACATATCACATGTATCCCTAAAAGATAATACAAGGAGTCCTTTAATAATTGGTTTATGAGCACAGGCCATTCAATTATGTGCAACTTTTCTTTATCATGTATTTGTAAGAAACATCCTACTTTCCAACTCATAGTTACCAGTTTGTAAATATGTACATGTATATATTTAAATTAAACCTATTATTTTTAACTCCTTCAATTACTCTTTGAAAGGAAGTAGACTAGAACTTACTACTTAAAAAATTTAAAAATGCATTGCCTTTTGCACAATTAAAACATGCAACTATGAATATTTTTATCATTCAGCTTTTTCCTTGCTACTGTACTTCTCAATGTTTTAAATAATTTAATACCTTTTTATCACTAAATTCTCCCTCCCTCACACAGGAACATCTAGCAATAAAGCTTTATCTTGAGGCACATTTACAGAAATCTACTAGGTTAGATATAATTGGATTCATTTGTCCCATCCTATTGCTAAAGATCTATCCTGACATGCATTAAACCCTGAGCAGTCAGATCATAATTAGATAATTAATTATGTTTCCTGTATTTAAATCTCAAGTTTCTATTGGTTAACAAATATTTAGTTAGGAGAATTTATCAGCTCAAACTTTCCGCATCACCTTTGCAATTCTCACAAAATTTTTTCTTGAAAATGTAATTTGTGGAATGGAAAGAACACAGAGCCATATTATCTTTGTTTTAAGTTAAAATAAATAGGAAATAGCATTTTCATATGTAGAAAAATTTATTAATTGGTAGTTTTAACTCAAATGGTCTACATAATTTGATGTCAGAGATATAGACTTGATAATTAAAGTAGCCAATAATTTTAAATTATTCTAATTTAGCCTATTTTTAAAATTAAGTGTGGAATTTTTAGGTAACAGAGCCATCTGCAATTTTTTCATAACATCTGTACCTTTAGTGAGATTTTTATTGGCTAATGCAGAATACTTCTTACTGTTCAGCTTTTCTGACATGTAGCACTCTAAGGTATTTAGCTTGTGAAACAGACATTTACCTCAGCATTCATAGCAATAAATACGATTTAAACTCACTATGTGTAGAGGTAGCCTAATTTTGTGAATATTTATTGGAACAAAAGAAAACGTCCTTCCTTATATTTAGAAATGCACATGGCTTGGCATGGGCAAAATTATCAGCAGTAATATAAATGTTTATGAATATTCATTTCTTAATTAGTATAAAGATAAGGAAATGTTACATCAACTTCCTGTTCCAGTAGTTTGACATTCCGAATTAAATAAGAATTCATATACTTCTATTTTAAAATATATGGCATACTTTTAATTTAAAGCAATTTAAAACTTGCTTTCTATGAACTCGCATACAATGTGCTTCCTACAATTTTATCTAAAAAATTAGGAAGTCTATTTATAAGGCGTATAGGAAAATACCTGTGAAAGCATGAACTAAAATTCTTTATTCAATTATTTTTATGTGGATTTTTTAGAAAGAAAAATTGGATAATTTAAACAGTATTTTTAAACTTAGGCTTATGCATAATCCAAAATGTCTATGAATTTAAGTCCATTCATGGAAACCTTAATTATGGAATATGAAATTAATCCTCACTGCTCACTTAGTTGAAAAAAAAACTAAGGCACAAGTTTCACTTTGGTTTCATTGATTGTATCATGCCAATTTAAGCCTTTACTACTATAATATTTCTTCAACAATTTAAAGACATAAACTGAATCATAAATTAATTGAAGCAAAATATTTGCAAACTGGCTAATTATGTTTCAAACATTGCATGTGGCACTATTGTATGCTCACTCTAGGAAAGCCAAGATGCAAATTTCAGCATCCTCTAAATTATTATGAGAATTAATCCTTTTTTCTCCCATTCCAAGTAAAACTTATTCAAATAAACCATATACACAATACAAATAAAATACACACATATATGATATATATCCTACATAATCTATGTATGTTATTCTGAGTATTTTATTAGAGGATACAGCCATGATGAGATGGCTAGCAATTGTTTAAATGCTGTAGTTGCACTACCTTCTACATGTTAATTCATAATCCTCAATGTGTCCAAAATGCCAATAGTGCTCTATTTTTTTTTTAGATGACTGACTCAAGCCTAGCACAGTAAATCATTTCTGTTAGACTGACTTGGAAATTCTGCTTCCTGAAAGTTGAATATGTTCATTGGATACTGCCTCTAAGCCATTTAAAATGAACATACCAATCCCTGGTCATGATTTCTGTTGCCAAATTACACTCATTAACTGTTGAACAGTTCCTAGAGCCATATCAAAGAATTTAAAAATAAATCTGACCCCCTTTTTGGTAAAGCGGTGAAGGAAAGCATCCTCATAATAATAGCCTCTGAATTTACCTGATAATCAATGTTCTCATGAAGTTTCCAACTTTCATAGCGCTGAAAAGACGTTTCCATATCCTTAGTATTCAGCACAGCGCCCTGAGTTCCACACATCCACAGGGCCAACACTGATTTTTAGATTAGATCCATAATAAGCAGGCTACCACTGAACGGATGGGTTTAATCCATGGATTAATTCAATTCCTTACATGCTCTAATTTTATTCCAATTATGCTTGCTGAGTTGAGATAAAAATAACTCTAGCTTTGAGAGAGAAGGAGCACATTTTAGAGAAATCTCTACTTATTCGCTTTTGTTGCATTTATTTTTAAATATGTGCTCAGTGGGGGGAAAGCAGAGAACTGTCTAGCTCCACCCTAATTCTCTCATGCCTTTCCTGTTTTCTCATTGGAAACTCGTTAACAGTGTCACATTGGGCAATAGAAACTCCTATCTGCAAATTAAGTCAAGGTCAGGGAAACTCATTTTATTTGTGGTTTTGGTCCTTCAGGCTCTGACTACTGTAACAGTTCCTGGCGCTTCTGAATTCAAACCTCTGAATTTTTATCCCTGGGCTGAGAGATAGAGAAGTAGAGTCAAGGAACAATACTGTTTCCACCCAAGAGTCTTTACAGAAAGTAAAAAAAGAGTAAGTTGGCAATAGAGCCAGCTAGCACAAAACCAGTCTGGGTATTAGACAGCCCTGTGGGGAAAGCACCTTTAAAATGCAGGTGTCAAGGAGCAGGAAGATAGCAACTATGACCCTGTGTGAAATCAGTTCTCTGCAGTATCATAAGGTGTTATCACAGGATTCTACTGTGTTTAATTTACAAAGAAAGGCCTCCCGCGATGAGAGAGAGAATAGAAAGTACACAATTACAAACAGTGGAAGCCTGCAAATGAGAATTTTAATAGTGGTTTAAAGAGTAGTGGAAGACATTTCTCTTGTACCAACAGCAAGCACATTAGCCAGTCACCATTGTCAATCACTCTTCAAAGGATTGTCTTGGAGGTAATAGGAAAAAAATAAGAATATAGATCTATGTACAGCATCGTACAAAAAGAAATTATGGTCTGTTAAGGAAAACAATGACCCCGGGCTAAAGTAAACACCAGGATCCTTTTGGATTGGAAGAACTTCAGAATATTCATATATTTAATCAATAGTGGACTCTATATTCTCCAGAGAATGAGATTTTTAAAAAATACATTAACATTCAGTTAACTTCTACTATGAAGTAAACTCTTTACCACATTTTTCCATTTAATCCTCATAACAAATATATGAGATAGGACTATTACATTTTACATTTCCTTTAAATGAGGTGCAAATTAGTTAAGTAACTTTTCCATGGTCTTTCACCTAATAAGCACTAGGGCTTAGAGTCAAGCAAAGTCTCTAGAGTTCAAAACTTTTGTTCTTTTCACTGTACCACATGACACTGGATGAGGAGAACAAGTTGATGCCACCATTCACTCCCTGGGGAGAAATTCAGGCAAACTACTGAATCTCTTTCAACATTAGTCTTCCTACCCATAAAATTTATGTTATTATGACTATTCCCACCTACTGCATAGAGTTGTGGTACCTGAACTAAAATAATGGCAGAAATAGAAACTAAGTAAAAATTAGCTAAATAAAAGTATAACATTGTCTTAGTTTCCCAGCTGCTAAACCAAATGCCATCCTATGGACTGGCTTAAACAACAGGAATTTATTGGCTCATGGCTTTGAGGTTAGAAGTCCAATTCTGAGGCGTCAGAAAGGCGATGTTTTCTCCCAGAAGACCGTGGCGTTCTGCGGCAGGCTACCAAAGATTCTTGGATCCTTGGCTTTTCTGCCACATGGCAATGCACATGGCAATCGCTTCCCCTTTCTCTTCTGGGTCCCACTGCTTTCCAGGTTCTTTAGCCCATGGCTTTCTCCTAAAGTCTCCAGTAAGGATTAAGGCACAACCTGACTCAGTTGGGCCATACCTTAACTAAAAATAGCATCTTCGAAAGGTCCTATTCACAAAGGGTTCACACCCACAAGAATAGATTAAAGTTAAGTACATGATTTTTCTGGGTTATGCAATTCAGCACACCACAAGTATCATCATCATATTTTTCCTCCACAACAGCAGCATCATCAATGTCTTGGAAGAGGCTTGTTAGGTACCTAGGAATGGGAAGGAGGCAGCAGCAGCTAGAGAAACTGTAATGAAGGAGGAGAAGGGAAAGGAGGAGCAGAAATCTTAGTTCAGCAGCACCAAGTGGAGGTACATGGTCCATCATTTGCCAATTACCCTGATAGGTGCAGGTCCCTGGGGCTCCATAACTTTATTGCTATAGCAAGTGAGCCACAATGAGACAAGGAGGCCAAAATTGGACACGGATTCAATTTTTGATTGCAGGCAGTTTGAGAGACAAATTAATAGGAAGTTAAGAGCAATGTCTATAGAGCCAAACTGCCTGCTTTTCAATTCATCCTCTACCACTTCTTAGCTCTTTGACCCTAGGCAAGTCACTTAAACTCCCTGTGACTCTGTTTCCTACATTATGTAAAGTGGGGGCAAAACAGTAGCCATCTGTATTCATTTCCTATAGCTGTTATAACAAATTACCATGAACGCAGTGGCTTGAAACAATAAGAATGTAGTATCTCATAGTTTTGTATGTTAGAACTCTGGTGAGGGTCTCACTGGCTAAAATCAAGGTGTTACAGGGCCTTGTTCCCTTCTGGAGGATCCATTGGAGAATCTGTATCCTCGCTTTTTCCAGTTCCTAGAGACAGTCTGCATTCTTTAACTTGTGGCTCCCATCTTCCATCTTCAAAGCAGGCCATGGTGGGTCAAGTTCTTCTCACATTGCACCACTCTGACCTCCCCTTCTGCCTCTCCTTTATACTTTAAAGCACCCTTGTGATCATACTGGGCCCTACCAGATAATGCAGGATAATATCATCACATCAAAGTCCTTAACTCAATCATATCTGAAAAGTCCCTTTTGTCATGTAAGGTAACAAATTCACAGGTTCTGGGTATTCAGCCATGGACATATTGGGGGCCCATTATTCTGTCTACCAAACTATCTCATGTGATTTATTAGAATTAAATTATATAATAGGCTCAGTACTTAGAATAGTGCCTGACGTATAGCAAGTGCTAGATATATTAGTTAGGTTGAATTCTCATCAGTTATAGGATTTCTATTCAATTGCATCTTCCACAGAATGCTTCATGAGTATTTTCTGTTTCAGAAAACCCAGGGTCTGTAAAGGGAGGCCCTGGCTGCAGTAACACTGCTGTGCACACACGGAGAGATCCTGCAGGCAAAAACCATTTGGGGTTTCAGGCCATTGATGAGTAGATTCCCCTAGAAGATATGAAACAGCTTTTGTGTCCCACGAATTTTCTGGCTTGGAGAATTCATTTACTCATTTAGTAAGCATTTCCTTATTCTCTGTCAGGCTTCCTTCAGAGAATATTCCAAGAATCATTAAGTCTAGGAATAAGAGGGCTGAGTCAGTCATTTCTGAAGAAATTTTAGATATCAGCTAGACTTGTAGAGAAAGAGATAAAGCAAGAAGGGGAAACAGGGTAAATTAAGTAATCATTGATGTTTTTAACCACTCAAACTGAGGGCACCAAACAACACAATGGAAGTAAGAACAAGTAGACTTAAGAAAGCCTAGCAGTTGTGCCTGAAGTCATACTATGCTACTCCATTTTTTGTGAACCTTGGAAATGGGATCACTCCCTGGGTCCCATGATAATGGTACTATAAAGAGAAAAAGTGCATGTGAATTAGATAAACAGTAATTAGATATGGAGCCACAAGTGTTTCTGAGGGAAGGTTTTAAGGGTAGTGGGGGTTGAGTTTATACCAAAAAATGAGATAATGAAGAAAGCTTTGAGTTGCTCATGAAAGGGATTTCAAACCTACTTGCTTGTAAAGAGCTTGTAGATGCTGCTATCCACCGCGGTTTTCCCACCAACCCTGGTCAATTCTGTATGAGTAAATGAAATAGTATTTTGCCTGTTCTGATTGGCACCACTGCCTGAAAGGAACCGTACACTGGGAAAGGCAACAACTAACTGTCCTGGAATCACAGATGAAGCCTGGGGAACACAGAACTGAGTTTGTTTTCCTTTCCTTATTATGACAGACGATGGCTGAGCCAGGCCAGTATGGGTGGTAGGTAGAAGTCTTCCACAGAGTATACAAACACTTTTCTTACAATTTTTAGATAACTATGATATCAAAGCTTTATTTACTTTTAAAAGTATAAATGTAGACATATTCAAAATTATTTTGATACAAAAATGCCTTTCAGAATGGGATTCTTTTCTGTTATTAATGCTTACAGATAGACATATATTTAGTAAGTCTCCTGCTATTTCGTGCATGCTTTTTTTTTAACTTGTGAGGGAACAGAAGTAGGATTTCTATTTAATTGAATAGTTACTCCGTATATGAGCAGAAATTAGTCCATGCTGGGGGACACAAAAATGAAGAAATAGGACTCCTCTCTTCCAGAAAAAAATGTATATAGTCTAGAAATTTAGTTAACCTATAACTAGAAGACTGGAAGACTATCTTTTGCAAATATTCAAGGACAGTAACACCTACATTTTAAGGGACTACATAGAAATACTGCCTGATATATATATATATATACACAAATACCTTTATATATGTCTTTACATATATATCTATACATAAATGTGTAAATATATACATATATACATCAATGAGAAAATCATATACTATTTACTATATGTTGGCTAGTCTACACACAATTTAAACTGTAATTCTTCTCCACTGGTTTAATTATAATTCAGCATCTTGCCAAATGCCATTAAAATTCAAAGCCTGTTGTGCCTTGTTGCTTAATTGTAGACTTGGGGTAACTAATGCTGCATGCAGAAGTTAGCAAACCTTCTAAGCTGATGAATGCACTTTGTTATATCCTAACATAAATGCAAGGAATTTAATGGAATGTTCTACCGAAACAAGACCGTAGTCCTAATTCATACATAGTGCTAGTCACAGGAGAATACCACAGCTGTTTGATTTCTTAAACCAATAACATTATATTCCTCTAGTGATGAAACAATTACCTCGAAGTGAGAGTACGACACAGGTTGAAAAATGTGAAACAGAATAGAACTTTAACTAAAAAGCTAAAGTGTTCCTAGAAGATTTTGACCTATAGTTAGCATATCTTTATTTGATACAGATACTCACTGATTTCACACAATTAATTCATTCTATTTAGCAATGGTATATCATCGTATCACAGGGCTGCTGTCTGGGTACTTTTCATATGTGCATCAAAGCACTAGAATATTCTTATAATCTAAACACTTGGTAATGTGGGTAACTTGAAGATGTCTCCTCTAACCAAAAGAAATGAGGCCGTTCCAAATTAAATAATAAATAAATATATGGCAAATATGTGGTGATCCACCAATATACATAGGCACAACCTGAAAGAAAAAATATAAGCCTTTCATTAGTTCAGTATTGTTTCAAAAGATTTTTCCAAACAGACATTTGTGTGTGCCTAGTGGCAAGTAGTATGGGTTATTATTTTCAGCACTAAAATAAGAAGGCTGAGAATAATGCGGTATCAAGTGGACTTCAAGGGAAAGGTTGGTAAAAGAACTGAGTGCATTTAAATCTCTGTTCTCAACAGAACAGCCATATGGGATATAATTCTTCCTTTCCATTACAAGCAATTCAAGAGAAAAGAGGACTGGAACCTACTGAGGGCAGTTAGTCACTCAAAACCTTCTAGATATCAACGATGATAAGCTGTAAATAAATGCATATTAATGAGAGCCCATGGCTTAACCAGCACAAGAGTCATCTATGTCGAATGTGTTAGAGTTCTAGACATACAGGTTAAGGTCTCCCAGAACCAGAAGTGTCTTTCTAATCTCCATCAAGCCAAAGTAAATATACAACATTCCTATAACTAGAACTCATATTTATGAGCCACACATGGACTAGACAGGGAATATTTGCTACTGGTCCCCACAGGGAGAGACAAAACTTAACTATGATGACAGGAATTTGGAAGTAAGAGAAAGAATTTTGTAAATATTGACAAAGAAAATGTGTTGCACTTGAAATCATTACTATTAAATATATATTCAACTTCTCTTGTAGCTTCAAAATAAGAAAGCTTCAAATCTGCCCTTTAGATTGATACTTTGTGACTTGCAATAAACTTTCCTGAAGAGAAGCAAATAGTGTTGCTCTCACTCACCTCCCGAGGCTTTGAGTGTGTATGTATGGGTATGTGCACGGTTTATTTTTCTCTTTCTCAATATTTTTAATATTTAAACAAACTATTTCTAAATGAACCCAAACAGATGATTGAAATAAGAAAAATTTGAATCCAAAAGAATCATAGATCATTGAGAAACCCAACATGATTACATAGAAACATATTAAAACTTTGCAAGCTTATAAAAGAAAGGATTGAGCTAAATGAAAGAAATAAAAGAAATGTATAATGCTCTTTCAGTATATAATAAATCAGCTGGTTTGGTGTTAAACTTTACAACTTTAGTTCAAATTTTCCTTTGGATTGGTCTATCCCTTTCCGTCCATGTATAATTACAAGTATACCACTAAACTGGAAAGGTTGTGATGTCAGTGAAATATTCCCATTTGGGTCATTGCCACATCCTCAGCACTAAGAGCCGTGCCGGGCACATACTAGATGCTCAATAAATATTTGATGAGTCAATGCAGGAATGCTTTTGTTCATATAAAGACCCCAGTTTAAACATGTCAATTGCAAATTTTAATCTTCAGAAATATGTTGCAGAGGTATTGACTCACTAAAAGAAGCAAGAACATATTTTGACTTGTTTAACTTAGCAGATCTCTGAAAGTTTGCTTTTTTACATACAGTTAATGGAACTGTTTTATAAAACCATATGCAAATGAATGTTGCCCATCCAAGTAGTCATTTAGGAAGACAATGCATTAATTTGAATCATGCTGTCACTCCTCTTCCCTCCCCTCCCAAACCCTCCCCTATTTTCTTGCTCTTGCTCTCTCATTTTATCGCAGGCAATTCTAAGGACAGTCATCCAGGGCTGACCTCTGACTAGCCTTCCATCCCACATTCTCAGCTTACAGGGGGATATATTACTGCATTCTAGGCACAAACATTGCCAAAATAAAATATATTTGGAAATTCTATGTATATTGATGGTTGCCCAAATACAAGATGATCTTGACTGTCAACTAGCAACTAAATTAAACATTTCCATGACAGGCAAATAGGTTCCCTCCCTATTGTGAAACTAATAAATCTGATACACAAAGTAGCAGTTTTGTAAAAGATTAATCGGTTGCATTTATGGAGAATATGAACTTTCATGTGTTTTATAATGAATGTTTCTTATATTTGAATAAGAACCTATAAAACTTCAACAAACCTGTTTCATCAATTTCTTTATGCTAAAGATAAAACATCTGAGCTCATCTCCTTTATCAATAAAAAAAATCACACTGTGTATTAAAAAACATGCAGTAAAAGTCAATACAGGCCTCTTTCAGTATACTCACAAACCACAAAGTAATTAGGAATCTAAGGAATATTCCCCAACTATTGCCAGCTGGGACCAATAAAATCTTCTAGATTTCAAACATGCATCAGCTTCACATTTCAGAAAAGTTTACAGCAAAATGTTCAGCTCTAGCCTGCCAGTGTTCTTTGTGAAAGTCAATATTCATGCTCTTTACTGCATTTTAGAAGAAAACCATGAGAATATTTTATCAGTGTATGTCTCACAATAAATATGAGCAGAAATACTATATAAACTATACACTTAACTGAAATTATCACACTTAACCAACTATCCATTTTCTTCTATAGTATTTATATTATTTTAAAGCTCCAGGCACATTCTCAATAGTCTAATAATTTTCCTAATTTTAATATTCAGAAAGATGACCTAGTTTTCAGAAGGGTGAAAAGGAAATAATAAAATACCTCCTTCACTTACCCCTCCTCAAAAAACAAAACCAAAAAAAAAAAAAAAACAAGAGCTATGGAAGGAAATATAAATTTCCTGATGCTGGGTCAGGGATCCACACTACATCATTCTCTTGATTTCCAAATTTCTTTATTTTCCTGAATTGTTTAAGTCACTCTCAACTATAGAATTAATCAAGTACACATTTTGAGCACATGTATAAACTGCTTTGGAGGACACAAATATGAATTGGATATATCTAAGTGAAAAATCAGATATTTGAAACAAAAATGATCTTAAAAGTTCCTAATGTTGCAAGCATATAAATAGCCATACCTAAAATTTGCATAGCACTCAGATTAAAGAACCCTTACACATATTATTACCTTATCCAAAATGCAACCATAAAAGTTAGGTATTAAAAACTACTGGGCCCGGCTAGATAGCTCAGTGGATAAAGAGCTCGCTGGGAAACCACATGGGAGGCCCTGGGTTCGGTTCC
>PVKH010006339.1:0-11634 GCA_004027955.1 Chaetophractus vellerosus
GTGCTGAATTCCTGAGCTTGTCAGCCCTGCTGAGGCAGGTTACTATAGGGAAAAGAGGGAACACCCAGCAGACCTGGCAGAAAACATGGCTGCCTGGAAACCTCCTGAAGGGAAGGCTGCTACTAAAGAATAAAGCTGGAAAGACCCTACAAGACACTGGTCCCATTTGGAACTCTTTCTGGGGTCAAGGGGAAGACCCAGATAACTCCCAAAAGGCCTCCCATTGGTCCCCTGATAGCTAACAGACATGGATTGTAAGGCAACCAATCAGAACAGCAAACAGCTAGGGCCCCTTCCCAACAAGAAAGAGGAGGGGGGAAGGTCTTAAAAGGCCTAACCTGGGGCCAGGCACGAGCAACTCACCCTTCAGCATGCCCTCAATCCATGCCTCTGACTGTGTACTTTTCTAGATTTTTTGTTTCTTAATAAACTCTTTCCTCCCTTGCCTACTCTATGGCGTGTCCTTAAATTCTTTTATGTGGCATAACCAAGAACCTAGAGGCTCAGAAACTAGAGTGTTCTGAAAAATACTTCCTATAGTGTCTCTATGTCTCTATGGCCCTTGAGAGTCCCTCTGTTTGAGGCACTGTTTACTGTGGCAGTCAAAGAGATTCTGTTGAGACCTGCATAACCATAACTCTGAAATGACCTCCTGATTCACTTTGAAATCTCTTAGCCATAAGAACTCATTTGTATTTAATATTTCACCATTATTCTGGATCCATTACTATTTGGCGCTTGGTAATAATCCCTTGGTGCCAGGGAGGCTCATCCCCAGTAGTCATGTCCCATGCCAGGGGGAAAGTGGTGTGTTTATATGCTGAATTTGGCTTAGAGAGAACCCACATTTGAGCAACAAGGAGGCTTTCAGCAGGTAATTCTCAGGAAATATATAATACTAGGCTAAGTTTCGTTTTCACAAGAAAAGGTTCATAGTTACAACCATCAATATCAAGGGCCTGGCATAATGGTCTGTCCTCCTTTGCTAGGCATTGCTCTATGTACTCAGGTGATTCTTGCTGCTGTATTAGAGGATGTAGGAAGACTTCCCAGGATGAGAATTCAATATTCTTTCTGTTATTGTGTGGGTGTCCACCCACTGAGACAATGCCCCATGACATTTGAACATATTCATGTGCCATAGAGGCATGCCCCAGGGGCACCCCTCCCCTCACATTTCCCCATCACTGACATCTTACACCAGTGATCCCCAACTGCCACAGTTGTGACCGTTCTGTGATCCAAAACTTCAAAAACAAATCCAAAATAATAAACAAAAAAAATAAAATAATATATAATAAATAATATAATAATAAAAGAATAAAGAATAAAGAATAACAAATAAAATAAAAAATAAAAAATAAAAAATGAAATAATTATAAAATAAAAAATGAAAAATATAATTTTTTTCATGTGTCTTTCATCACCATAAGATATGTTATCTTTTATGTACAGTGACAATCTCTTCCATATGTTCCCCCAGTGTCTTATTTTCCTTTGCTTTATCATCAAAGAAGCTTTAGGTTACAGAAAGGTCACATAGAAAATATAGGGGACTCCCTTATACCCAACCCCCTTTTCCCTCCCACTCTCCCCTATTAATAATATTTTACCTGTGTATGGTGCATTTGTTGCAATTGATGTACAAATATTGAAGCATTGCTACTAACCATGGTCAATAGTTTACCTTACGGTTTACATTTTGCACCATACACTTTTATCAGTTTTGACAAAATTTTAAATGACTTATCCATCATTGCAAGATTATGCAGAACAATTCCAATGCCCTAAAAATGCCCTATGTTCCATCTATTCTATTGTTCCTACCCCCTCCCCTTGGAACTTATGGTAACCACTAAGTTTCAATTTTTTAAGAATAAGGTCCATATTTACATGCAATAATAATGAGGGCTTGACATATTGGTGTTTTCTTTTATTAGGCACTGCCTATGTTCTTGAGAGATTCTTGTCCCTCTAGCTCAGAACATAGCAGGACCCCTCCAGGATAGTTGTTTAATATTTTTTTGTTTATTGTTTGGGTCTCCACCCACTGAGATAACACACTATGACAAGATGAACACTTTGATATTCCACAGAGGCATGCCCAAGGTGCGCCCTATCCCTCATATCCCCAACCTCCAATGCCTCTACCAGTAACCCTCCCCTTTCATATTTGCCAAAAGTTCATTCCCACCATTGTAATTTTAACCACAGCCCTATAAATCCCCAGAGTTCACCTGCTCCTTCCTCCAACCCTTCCTCAGTTCCATGGCTAGTCCAACCCAAAACCCACATCCTATTCCCCTTCACATTCCCTGTACCATCGAACCCAATCACATCACTGCACCACTATCACCCCCATCCGCTGCCCCCCACCCCTTCCACAATATCATAGATTTTGCCCATATGGAGCATCAGCTCACCCCTTTACTCCCCTCTACTCCCTTTCTGTCTCTTGATAACCTATGTTCCAGACTCTAGCTATGTGAATCTGTTCAATTTGTTTAAGACATATCAGTGAGGTCATGAAATATTTATTCTTCAGTGACTGGCTTACTTCACTCAACATAAAGTCTTCAAGATTAATCCATACTATTGCTTCTTAATAGCTATCTTATAAAATGTAGACAAAATAAGAAAATAAAAGACAGTATGTAAATAGAACATGCAAAATAAAATGTGATAAGTTCAACTATAGGACTCATTGCAAAAATGGAAAAGTCTTTAACTCACTAATCAAAATGTAGAAACTCTCAAATTGGATTACAAAAACAAGCAAAGTCTAATACTATTTTATTTGAGAGATACATGTAAAACAAGTGGATATATAATGTTTAAAGAATAAAAAAGAATGGAAAAATGTATCAGGCCAATATGAAGGAAAAGAAAATCAGGGTAACAATTTAAAAAATGGGCAATATAGAATTCAAAGCAGAAAACAACCAAATATATATTTAAAGGGACATTATACTTGTAAGACCAATAGTAGATCAAGAAGATATAACAATTATGAATATGTGCCCAATGATAAAATTGACAAAAAAAAAAAATAATGGTAGGTGGGAACTGTGCCATTATCAATTTATTGCCTCTCAGCTCCAAATCCCACCATCCATTGTCCTGCCCTTGAAGCTGAAACTAGAGCTCTCAAACATTTCTCATTTGACAGTAGAGGGTGCTGGAGGGACACTGCAGAAGGAAGAGGTTCTGAAGTACTTTTTCTTCTTGTCCCCATGGTGTTGAATGCAGGAAGCTAAGTGTTTAATTAAAGCACCTACAATCAAGACAAATTTGGAATCCAGCAGACGCTTTGTTTCTCCTGCTGATTCTGGTCAAATTAGTGTAGGGAATAAATTGCGAAGGTGCATATCCATTTTACTCATATACTCTACTGGTTATTATCATTCTTTGGAAGGAAGCTCCCAGAATTTGGGAATTGGCAAATGTAGACCGTCATTCTTCCTATGAGCCCTATAAGTTGACCTGTGATTAGAGCAACTTTAGCAGCCTGCTGCTTAAATAATTTTCTTTGCTGCTATTATAGGTAGGAGAGCTGGACAGTCTTGTCTTTACCCAGAACAGTTAATGAGAATTTTTACATATGTATATACCCATGGACCATCATAACATTGCTATAGAACATTTTTAGCCACTTAGAAGGCTACCTAGAAACACTTACAAAGAATACCTTTCTTCCCATGGCAGAGTTTCTCCGCAGCACTATTGACATTTGGGGCCTGTGATAGCTGTCCCTTCTACTGGGGAATACTTAGCACCATCCTTAGCCTCTGCTAATTAGATGCCAGTAGCACCCCTAACCCTTGCATATACATACAGCTGTGATGGCCAAAAATGTCATTAAAGACTACAAAAGGGTTGGGGAGGATGTGAAACAATTGGAACTCTCACCTTGCCTTCCCTATGAAACACCCTCACTATGGAATTTTATAAATGCTCTAATTGATGAACACCTGCATTGTTTCTAAAACTTTTCTCTAATATTTGCATTGTTTGTCTAATTTTGTTGTGAATAATAATAAAGCAATTAATATTCTTGTGTTTTCCTCTTTGACCCTAATATACTTCAGAATTGATTCTAAATTTCTAAATTTCTAAACTAATTTGTTTCATTATGAATGGTTGGAGCTCCTTATACATCATAATTATTAACCCCTTTATACTATTTATGTTGAATATATATTATATTATATATGTTGAATATATTTTTCTTCTTTTATCATTTATTTTAATTTTGTTTATTGGTTCTGGTAATATATAGAAATGTTATATTTTAATGTGTCAAATCTATCAGTCCTTTCTTTTATGATGTCTTGTCCATATCATGGTTTAGAAAATACTTCCCTATGTAATGGCTTTAAAATGTATTTTTCTAAGTATACTTTTCTACACTATATGTTTTGCATATAAATGAAATTGTTTAATAATTTATAATTTATTATTGATTATAAGATGAAGCTGAGATTATCTCCATATTATTTATTGTCCATTTAATGAGAGTTTCTCCCTTTTTCATATAATAATTCCCTATATATGTATGTATTCTTTGCTTTACTCTTTTTTGCTTCTTTTGCTCTATTTTGCATTATTGCATCAATACAACATTTTAAAAAATTACTTCAGCATTATGTTAATTATAAAAAATTCTGGCTATACTTGAACATTTACTTATCCAGATAAGAGAAACTCTAGAATACATTTATTATCTTACCCCAAATAAATCTCTCTGAGAATTTGAGTTTGATTAAGTTTTTTTGAGTTCTTTCATATTTTTATAATATGGAGTCTTCTCATTGAAGATTAGAGTATATATTTGCCTTTATTTTAATATACTTTAGCAAACCTGTACAGATTATTTTATAGGTCTTTATTTTAATTTATTTTAATTGATACATTGCTTTCGTTATGGCTTCTAGTATAATATCAAGTACTAGTGGTGATAGTGGACATCCTTCTTTCAGTTTTTTTTTTTTTAACTTTAATAGGATTGGTTCTATTGTTTTACTTAAAAGTATACAGAGTTTGCATTTGTTTCCTCGAGCATGGTTTTATCATGTTTAGTAAGTTATCTCCAAGTGCAAAAATTGCCGTTAATTTTAGTAAACATTTTTTTGAGTTCAAAGACATGGTTAAATGTTTTTCTCCTTAATGAAGTCATTCAATTTTAATATTTATTAGAGTTCTTAATATCAAACCAGCTTTTCATTTCTGAAATAATTAACTTGCCCTTGACATATTTGTCTTTTAATATTTTATTAAAGTAGATATACTAATATTATACTCAATATTCTACCCTGGAATTGTATCTTATACATGTTTAATTTATGCAAAGTGTACTCTACACCTATGAGAGAGAGTGAAAGGAAGAGAACATCCTAATTTGTTCTTCTTCCTACAATTCCATTCAATGAACATATCCTCTGGAATGAGGAACAGAGTTGCAAACACAAAATAATGTATTATGTTGTTGTGGGCATCATTTTAAGAGGTTTCAATGGCAATTTCAAATATTATAAGCAGTTTCCCTTTAGAAATTGAGTTCAAAGCCTTATCCTCTTGTAAAATATAAATCCACTGCACATTTATAAATGAAATGAGTGTGATTTCTTATTTTTATGCTATGATTGTCAGCATTAGTTGTTAGGGTTCAGTTAAATTTCTAAAATAAATTAGAAAGCATTTTATTCATCTATGCTCTTTAGTTTAAGTAACATGGTATGAGAAGCAAAGTAGATCATGGACTAATTTTTCTATTTATCTTATAGAATTTTGATTGTTTAGATTTCCTACTAGTTTTTAATCTTCTGTGGTGATTTTTCATCTATTTCTTATATAATATTTAAAATTTTAATTTCATTTTGTTCCTTTACAATTTTATCTCATTCTTATCTGTCATTATAGTCCCATTATTACAGCTAGTGTTAATTTGTTATTTTCCATTTTTCACTTTTTCTTGATCACATTTTCTAGAAGTTTGCCTATATTATTGATCATTTCAAAATACCAGCTTTTAGTTTAATTATAATTTGCACACTTTCACTTTCTAAAATCCACATTACTATCTTCCACCTAAATTCATTTTGTATATTTTGTAGCTTTTTAGATTCTTAAGTTAAATGTAGAATTCATTTATTTTCTATGCCTTCTTTTTGTAATTAAAGGACTTTGCACATTTTTCCCTGCAGACAGCCTTAGTTGAATCTCATAGGCTTTGCTATGCGATGTTTTCATTATTATTAATTTCAAACAGACTGATGTTTAAATTTTGGTTTCCTCTTTTATAAAAAAAGCTACTTAGAGGATTTATTTTTAAATTGCTTATTTCATAACAATTGTCCAATTATTTTTTTTCCACTGAAGCTGGATAATATGTTTATAGTTATAGTTAGATGCTTTGTTGAGATTTTCTTTGTGGCAAAAGACATGCTCAATTTATAAATGATCTTTGTAAATTTTAAAAGAATATATATTCAGGGTAGCATTAAAAATATTAAGAATATCTACTAGGAATATTGAAGATGATGTTCAAACCCATTACATCATTATTTTTTTTACCTCCTTAATCTATTGAATTCTGAGATATTATGAATTCTGAGATATTATGAGTTCTGAGATAAATGAATTATTGACTCTAAATGTGAATCTTTTTTGAGGGGGAGGGGGCAGCAAATCCTTGTTTCTAATAATTTGTTTCATGTCATTTTCTGCTACATTGTAGAGAATGCATGGTCATACATGTTCATAAAATCATAGCTCTTCTCATTATGTAAGATCTACATTTGTCCCATTGATGCATTTTCTTTTTTAATTCCTGGTATTATCTAATCTAAAATTGCTATCTTACAATAGTTTTGTTTGCCTTTGTTATATTTTGTCTATGTATTTACTTATTTACTGGATATTTGACATTGGACACATTACTTAATCATCCTTATTTTCAGTTTCCTCAATGGTAAGGCATTATAATAATTCCTATCTCAAGGAGTTATTATAGAGATTAAATGACATAATTTACATAAAATGTATTGCCACTTCTATCATTATTATTATTATTATTACTACTACTATTTTTGGACATAATATGCTTGAGGTTTCAGTTGGACTTTCAAACAAGAAAGTTTGATACTGTAGAAGTACTTTTGGAAAGATGACATCATGGAAGGGACTGTAGAAAGATCATAAAAGGGTCAAAGAGGTGCACAATAGAACAGAGGATAAACTAATTGTTAAACAGTTTAATAACAGTGAGCGATAAGAAAGAAGATCAAGAGTACAGACATTTACGCCAAGAGAGGAGAGAATGTCCAGGAAGACAGATATCACAAAGAAATCAAGACAGGTGAAAAATTGAGTCCATTTGAAAATACAGAAGTCACTTTCAGGCAGTTTTAGTGGAGAGGTAGATTTAAAAAAAAAACACAGTTTAGTGGATTCAAGACTCAGTGGGAAGCATGAGATGGAAAACAGTGGACAGAGATTACTCTCGAGGGTCTGGCAGAAGAGGAGAAAGAAGCATTAGCTGAAATTTGTCGATCTTGTACATCTTCTGAGTGGAGGGAATTGAGCATGTTTGAAGGCCAAGGCAAGAGTGTAAGTCAAGAGTCAGGCTTGGTATTTCAGGATAGTAGTGAAAGTAGAGTATAACCACTGAGGAGAATGGGAAAGTAAGTAAAAAAGAAAATGTGTATTTACCTTATCCATATAAATGATCAAGTGGTTATATGCTCAGGACCAAAAAAAAAATCTGTATTCCAACAAGAATTTGAAAAAAAAATCTCAACACACATCCCTCAACACACAGGATTAATTTTATTTTTTACAGTTCTATTACTGAGTAGAATAAAAATCCCAATAAAATAACATGGATACCCATTAAGTACTGGAAGGAATGCTTGTAGAATTTTCTCTTTCACTTAATTCTAGATCAGTAAAATTCTTTAACCCTACAATATTAGGAGAGACCTAATCTGTCATTGTATTGTTGGACATTTCTATTATATTTTGTCCTTGCTAGTCCCTAAATTTCTAAATCTTGTCAGTAAAGCTTATTTAGAGAGTATAAAACTGAATTTACCAATATTGAGCTATAATGATGTAAAAAGTTTCAATTCAGTAGTCATGTCATATTTGGTCAGTAGTCAGCAATTGCCAGTAGTGAGAAGTGAAGCACCAACAAGAAGTGCCAAGTTGGTAAGAGAAACAAATCAAAAGGAGATGAAGTGATCTGTAATGAGCAGAGAAAAATCAATAAGAGAAAAAAAGAGCCTCTCTCTTAAAATGAATGAAGAAGTGACTGGCTGATGTTTGCACTACATTTATCCCATATAAATAGTCACTCTGAACAGTAAAGCCCAGCAAAAAAAATACTTTTGTTTACTCTAATTCTTTCTGGTGCTGAGCCTAATCTAAAACCTTATACAGTGATTGTACCTTGTAATATACTGAAAAATGTGCGTCTTATTAAAAAATCATGTTTGAAGAGGCAAACTTAGAATAAGGCCTACACTATACATAATTCTCTCTCTCTCTAATATTAGGCCAGAAGCCTGATTGCCATTCTAGACCTCCATCACTCTCCCTAGCCTCATTCAGATTGAATAAAGAATAGCACATGAATTCTCAGCCAGTTTGTAGGTTGGCCTCAGGGCTAACTTAATTCAATGTCTCTTTTGAAGCATTTATAAAATGTCTCAAGAAACTTCAAAGAGGGTTTCGTAAGTCCTTGAGATAAACTGTTTCATGGATCAAGGGGGAAAAATGGGAGCATTGCCGAATCTGGAATCTTATAGGTAAAGGCACAATTGCTCTGCCCCTTTACTCAGCTCCTCCCACTAAGAAAGCTGCCTGGGCTTCTCATTGACAAAAGGCTTTGCCAGTAAACTCATTGACTAAAGTGGAGAGCACAAAGCAGGGGAATTCAGGTTTTTATGGAGTCATTCAGTACATCTCTTCACTGCTCAAGTATACTATTGCTTTATATTTTTCAAAGATTAGATAGAATCAGGGGACGATCTAGTACTACTATAGTGGAAAGGTAAGACATGTATAGGGTTATCTTTTCTAATCATGGGGCTTTGGGGAAGGGTAAGAAAAAGAGTGGGGTTTCTCCTTCTTCTATCCAAACGATTATTTATTAACTCAAATTTTTGGATTCCAAATCAAGGGCTATGTAGTAATCAGTCTTAAACATGGCCCCCAATGTTTCTTGGTTTCCACACACTTGTAAATTGTATAAGGGTTGGTGTGTGTGACCAATTGAATAATGCAGAAGTGATAATATGTCACTTCTGAGCTTAGATAATAAATAATTGTAGCTTCTAACATAGTTGCTCTGTCTCTTTGGATCACTTATTTTGGGATGATCCATTTGGGGGAAGCCATGTGAGTCCCACATATAGAGTAACTGAAGTATCCTATCAAAGTCAGGCCCCTCCAACAGCTAGACTGCAACCCCATGGGACCCTGATCCAGAAACACTCAGCTAAACAGTGTCTAGATTCTGGACCCTCAGAAACTGTGTGACATAATGATTTTTTGTTGCCTTAAGCCACTAAGTTTTTGTAATTGGTGATGCAGCAATAGATAAGTGATATAGACTATTTTCATTTATACTGGAAAACAATTTCCTTATCTATCAAATGATTTTTAAAAATAGGTATGTCAAAGATACATCCAAACCTGAAATTCTATGACTGAATTATGGTGTAGATGGTATGGAGAGCATACCCTTTCAGTTAACATGGCCCTTTGCACCCAGGAGATTTAGAAGGAAAAATGGTTCTCTTCTGGTCTTCAGAATTTTAGATGATCTTATTTACTTTATGGTGTCTAGGACACATGGCAGATGCTAAGGTTAAGGACACTCTTTGGCCCCTGTAAAATTTTCATTCTGCAATTAATCATATTTATCTTCCTTCTTTGTGTATAAAGTACTTGAAACAGTGCCTTGAATATTGTAAGCACATATGTTTTATTAGGCCACAGCCTCTTCTGGGATTTTCTCCCCTCTCACCCTCCTGACAACCATATATGTCATCAGGGAGATTTTATACTGTTATTATGATCTTTATCACTAATCCAGAGTTTGTTAGTCTGGAAGGTATTTTGTATTCTTCTCATGATATTCTTGTTGCTTAAGATATTGTTTTGGGGTCCATCCCTTTGCCAGTGTCAATTTATTGGATAATACGCAAGTTTTAATATAACTTACCTATCAACTTAGAGAACATTTCATAGCATTTAACCACAAGAAAGGAAATAATAATCGCTGCCTACTTAATTTATGAGAAAAGGAAACACTGGTTTATTTAAGAGCTACAATGTCCATTAACTTGAAAGAGTAATAGAGAAGACACACTAGCAAAGTTTGAGCAAGCAACCCAGAATACACCTACTATTCTTATTGTCATTATCCTTACAGTTTATGTATACAGATTTTGACTTAATATATGTGATTTCTTTTAAAAATAGCTTTTTCTTGTTGTAAAAAAATGATTTAACATGATAATTTACTCAGAAAAGTATTAAGGAAGTAAAACAATAAAGGAAAAAAGTCACGTAAATCCCTATCCCCAAGTTGTAAGTAATCATTTCCTGTGTTTGGCCTAAGTATATGCTATATTTAATCTAACTTAAGATGCCATCAATTGTAGGATGTTCCATTATTTTATGAACCATGATGAGTTTTTGTACACATATTTAGACAAATTCTTTTAATCATATATCATACTTGTATATACATGAAGAGTAAATAAAAGGTAAATAAATTAAGATATTTCTAAATTGTCTTTTCATATAGATTGAGTCTACTGACTCATATTTTTGTATCCAAGCGGTCAGTGTCTATGTTTTCCCCAGGGAGTTCTCACTCTGCTACTGCAATTTAGAGTCGGCCTCAGAGCACATACCATGATAAATGTGTTCTACAAAAGTTGCTTTGTTGAAGGCAACTGTACTGTCAACTCCTGCTTCATGTATAAAAAAGATTGAATGACACAGGCCAACCATTGCTTTGTTTTGACTTCTATAATTGCATGGTTCTGAAACTGAGAATGGAAAGTTGATTATTCATATGAACTATTTTGATGCATGCACATTAAACCATCTGCTCATTCTTCCAACCAGCTATACATCCATACTTAAAAAATATTGATTGCCTGCTAGTGTCATGCATTACTTTGGATGCTAAGGCTAGAATGTTTAAAAAGTAAAGAAAAAGTGAAAGAAAAAGAATGAAAGCAATAAATGTTAAGACTTATAGTTTATAGGAGTGGGGATACTGCTCTTATATAATAATTATACAATATATAAAATTATTATTGATGATTAAAGACATGTAGAAGTAAAAATTACAACCAGAAACTTAATAGGAATCTGTTTTAGTTTGGCTGTTTAGGAAAGGTTTCTAAAAAAGAGACATTTAAGCAGAGACCTGAAAGATGAATTAATAAGGCAAAGTGAGGTAAGAGTTTGGTTGAAAGAATTAATTTATAAATATTTTTAAAGTAATGTTCTACTTTCACTACATTATGGTCCTATTAACTTAGCAGCTATTCCACCTAAAATACTTAGTAAATTTCCTTCTTTACAATTTGAAAACTTGAGCTTCTTATTTCA
>PVKH010006340.1:0-21151 GCA_004027955.1 Chaetophractus vellerosus
CAAGAAACGGCGCTCTGCCTTCCCGTAGATAAACAACCCCTCCACAGGATGATCTTATCTCAGGAGATACTCTGTCGCTGGCTGGTTGAGGTCAAGACATGCACTTCCTCCATATCTTTTGGCTGGGTGGAGGAAGTGCACGATTCTCTTGACCCATTTAATTCTGCCGTGGTTGTGCTGGCGTGGGCCCTTCAGTATTAGTTTCATGTCATAATATTTAAGGATGTCAAGTTTAAGAGTGAATACTACACAAGGACTTACACCCCATTCTGTAGGGAATTATGTGTTTCTGGTTGTACGCAGGTGAGTTGAACATTGTTAGGTGGAAATATATATATATATATATATGGCTGTCTGTTATTTTTTTTTACATAGAGACAATGTATGTTTTAAGGTAATGTGTATGGTTGCTCTGTTGACAAGGGGTGGACTGTGATGGTTAGGCTAATGTGTCAACTCGGCCAGGTAATTGTGCCCAGGTGTTTGGTCAAGCAAGCACTGGGCTAATTGTAATACAAGGACATTTATGGACTTTAATCACCAGTGAGATTACTGCATAGATAGCTGATTACATCTACATCAATCAGGAAGTTTGCCATCAGCAGTGAGTGATGCTTTATCCAATCAGTTGGAATGCCTTAAAAGAGGAAATGATTTCAACATTCAGAGAGAATTTCCCAGCTCACCTCTGGACAGCCAACATCTCCCAGAAACCCATCAAGGACCTTCATTGGACTTTTATTGAAGGCCCTGGCTTGCAGCCTGCCTGTGGAACCTGGGCTTGTGCAATCCCACGGTCATGTGAGAGACTCTTATAAAATCTCATGGTATTGACAGATACCTCCTGTTGATTCTGTTTCCCTAGAGAACACACTTACTAATATAGTAACCTGATTTTATTAATTCAAAGAAATATAAATCAAAAGTCATCTGAGTGGTCAAAGGAGGGGAAACATTGGTTAGGGCCAATGGAAGGTCCATTGTGACCTCATAGCCCATTTATGACTTTTAGATTATGTCAACTTCATAATGGAAGACATCCAGGAAGAAGAGAGGTGTTTGTTACTCTTAAATCCTGACTTAATTTGTTCCTAAGCTTTTTGTCTATTAGTGTTAGGCATTGAGTTACTGTAAACAAATAATTGGGATCGGTCTCAAGTTTATAATGCTGGTAAGTTTTTTTTTTTTTTTTAATTTTAATTTTTAAAGATTTATTTATTTATTTTTTATTTATTACATACCCCCCCTTTCTGCTTGTTCTTGCTGTGTTCATTGTTGCGTTCTTCCATGTCTGCTTGTCTCCCCCCGCTGCGGTGACCCGCCGAGTCAGCTCACTGCGCGGCAGCCTGCCTGCTCGCGGGGGCTTGCCCTGCCCGCGGTGGCTTGCCTTCTCAAGACAGTCTGCCCACTCGAGGAGGCCCTGGGAACCGAACCCGGGGCCTCCTATGTGGTAAATTGGCGCCCTACCAATTGGGCTATTGCCAGCCCCCTGGTAAGTTGGTTTGACTGCAAGTCAGACATCACTGAGCTCAGCTTGGGGTTTGATAATTGGAGCATCCCTCGGGTAGCGATTATTTTTTAAGTTGGCATCTAGATTTAAAAGGCTTTCAAATCTTGATTCAATTACTCATTTTCAGTTATATCTGGTCATGCCAGTGCCTCATGCTTGACTATAGAACACATGTTTGTCTTCTGAATAATGTTTGCCTCTGTGGTTTCCGAATGGCACACGTCAGTTACTGTTAGGACATATTCAGGGCATCATTGGCTATAATTTTGAGTTTACTGAAATTCAAATACATCGAGTTTATACATTTAAACAACTAATCACTTAGCATGTGTTTATAGAATATCAATTAAGTGACTCTGAAACAATGATCTGATCTTACAATTAAAGTCATATTATATAAATTCTTTAATAAGGCCTCTGGTGTCTACAAAGATACTTCAGGCAGAATTGCCACTACAGGCACATTCACATTCTTTCCAAAGGAATTCTTTTCCAGGTATAAGATGTTATGTATTTTTAATAAAACACACTTGATATTGACCTAAATTGAATTTAAAAAGCCAAAGTGTTAATTTTTAGAACATATGAATATAACTTCTTTAAGGATTCGATATTTAGAATTTATATTTGATCAGATTATAGTTTCCTAGCTTCTTAGATATATTATTTCCTAATTATATCATGGCAGAACAAGACATACTCTTACTGCATAAAATGAGCATGTATGAATTATATCTCTATGTTCTACACAGCAATTGAAATAAAATTTGATTTAGGGTCTGCTCTTTAAAGTTTCCTTTATTTGTTTGGTTTTTCTTTCTTTTTCTCCTCTCCCCCTCCCTTCCCACTTTAAGGAAGAGGGGCAAGACTCAGAAAAATAGTAAAACTATAACAAAGTTCAAACATCATTTTATCATTAAGAAAATATTGATTCTAGTTTATTTGATAAGTTTCATTAAAATAAATGACTTTAACTTTCATAATAATCACTGCAGGTCCTTGAAAATGGTGCCTTAAATTTCATCCTTTATATTACACTACAGAAATCAATCCTTAATTTAACAAAATGCTTAGCAAAGAAAGCAAATGTGATGGAGGATTATTTTACCATTGGGTTCTTAAACTCATTTCAAATGCTAATTTAGAAAGAAATTTATGCATTCTTATAGGTATTTATTTTCCTACCTAATCTCTGCCACAGGCACTTGAACTTGTCGGGAGTAAAACAATACACACACATACACACAAATGGGTGCACATTTACACACACACACACAGGTTTCCCAACCCCCATTACAAAATAACAACTCAGAAGATTGTCTTTTTCTTTTAATAGATTCTTTTTTTATTTTTAAAGAAGCTTTAGAATACATAAATATAAGGGATTCCCATATGCCCCACTCCCTCCCCCCTCACACTTTCCCACATCAACAACATTCCTCATTAGTGTGGTACATTTGATAAAACTGAACACATATTGAAGCATTGCTACTAACTTGACTACAGTTTACATTATAGTTTATACTTTGTCCTGCACAATTTTGTAGGTTATGACAAAATAGACAATGCCCTGTATCTATCACTGCAATGTCCTGCAGGACAACTCCAATGTCCTGAAAATGCCCCCATATTACACCTATTCTTCCCTCTCCCATTCCTCAGAACTTCTAGTGACCAGTGCCTTTATACCAATAATAAGAGTTCTTCCATTACTAGAATAATAATAAGTCTATAGTAGAAAAACAAAAGGCCTACTTTAGTCCATTGTTCATTCCCCAATCTTGAGGATTTTGGGATGGTGATGTCCACTCTGCTTCTAATTGAGAAGGGCCTTAGATCCCATGGGGCAGAAGGATGGAACTATCTTGCTTGCAGTTGCAGACATTCTCTGTTCCTTGGGATGGGCATTGTCCATCATCACCTCCTTGTTTGTTGTCCTGGGTGAGTCCATTGAACTGGAGAGTAGGTATCGCAACTCTGATGAGATTCAGGGCTCAACTGGTACATGGATAGATCAAAGGTTTAAGTCTCTGGGACATATTTATCAAGTGTAGTGCTAATTATTGGTTGAAGTAAAAAGGGCAGAAGAGCCAGGTATAAAGAACCTATAAATGAGTCTAACTCTGTTACACTGGGGAGCATGAATTCCAAAGAAAGGCTCACTGACAGGGTGAGGGTGTCAAATTCCTAAGCTGTCTTCCTGCTTATAGTTTCTGGATGTCTCTAGAGTCCTCATGAACCCCACTATTTGAGGCACTGTTTACTGTGTCAGTCAATGAGATCCTGCTGAGACTTGCATAATTTCAGCCCCTGGAATGACCTCCTGACTCATTTTGAATTCTCTTAGCCATCAAAACTTATTTGTATTTACCATTTCCCCCTTTTGGTCAGGGGATTTTTCCAGATGCATTGCTAGTTGGCACTTGGTAACAATCCCTTGGTGCCAGGGAGGCTCATCCCCAGGATGTCCCACACTGTGGGTGGGTGGGTGGAGGAGGTAGTACATTTATATGCTGAGTTTGGCTTGGAGGAAGTTCACATTTGAACAAAAA
Source organism: Chaetophractus vellerosus (assembly GCA_004027955.1). Classification (NCBI taxonomy): domain Eukaryota; kingdom Metazoa; phylum Chordata; class Mammalia; order Cingulata; family Chlamyphoridae; genus Chaetophractus; species Chaetophractus vellerosus. The sequence goes on from PVKH010006340.1 coordinate 4,063, forward strand.
GAATGCTCTTAGGAGTTAACTTTTAGGCAGTATATAATACTAGGCTAAGTTTCAATTTCACAAGAAAAGGTTCATAAGTACAGTCATGAATATCAAGGGCCTGGTGTAATGGTCTTGTCTTTCTTCACTAAGCACTGCCCTTGTACTCGGGGGATTCTTGCTGTCCTGTTAGAGAATATAGCTGAGCTCCGCAGGATGAGAAATTAAAATTCTTTAGGTTATTGTGTGGATCTCCACCCACCTAGACAATACCCCATGAGCTCCTGAACATATTCATATGCCTTAGAGGCATGCTCCAGGTAAACCCCTTCCCAGGCATCCCCCCATCATTGACACCCTGCACCAGGATCCTCCCCTGCCACTGTTGTGACCCTTCTGTGATCCAAAACCTCTCCCAAAATGAATCCAACAAAATAGCCAAATAAACTTAATAAGAAAATGAAATAATAATTAAAAAATAACCAATAAAATATTTTAAAAAATTAAAAATTTGAAATAATAAAAAATAAAACAAATTTTTAGACATTGTGTCTTTCATCACTAAGATCTGTTGTCCTGTATGTACAGTGACATTTTCTTCCATATATTCCCCCAGTGTCTTATTTTTTTTCATTTTACTTTCAAAGAAACTTTAGGATACAGAAAAGTCACATAGAGATTATAGGGGATTTCCATATACCCAACACCCTCCCCCCCTAGCCTTCCCCCCTATTAATAACATTTTACATGTGGATGGTACATTTGTTACAATTGATGTACAAATATAATTGACTGGGCAAAGGACTGTCTTTTCTCAACAAACAGGTTAAATACTGCAGTGCCTTTAGATTGTCTGCAGCTACCTCTGACCTATAGATATTTTAGAGGAAAACCTTTCAATTCTTACTTCAGAAGTAAGTTGTTTTTTCTTTCTCCTGCATCTCCTGGCATGGAAAATCTGTTATATCTTTGTGTGTAGAGCTGTGTAATGTGCCATGTTTTTAAGGCTGCCTCCTTAGTTTACTTAGTAGTTTGGCTACCATTTAATTGTGCCTATTAGTGGATACACAGATTAAGGATTAGCAATTTCTTTAGCCTTGAGGATTTCCAGCCAGTGCAAAACTATATCTGGGGATGGTACTGACAAAGTTAGGACAAAGGTGGGGGAAGGAAGAAAGGAAGAGGAATAATAATAATAATAATAATAATAATAATAATAATAATAATAGAAAATGGAAAAGGGGAAAGGGGAAAGAAAAAGGAGATGGTAGAATGCCAGTTAAAATAGCATCAACTTCTCTTATTTAATCAAGTGTATGATATCTATTTCTGGCCAAGTTATTTAGGAAACATCATATTTTAACTAGAAATTTCTTAGAAAAAATTCTTTCTTAAAGATTCCTTTCTTGCCTGAAAACTTGTATAAAGTTTTGCTTTAAGAGAAGAAATTTGCTCTTGGATTTTTCTTCTTCATGGATATTATTCTGGTCTCTCTTAAAAGAGCGCTAAAGAGTTTTACTTTGGATTCATTGTAACTTGTGACTGGAGGTAGAAGTCAGCCTTTGGGTTGAAATTATAAACTATGCCCATCCTACCAAATGTGATTTGGATACAAGGGCTATAAATTTAAGAAATGCTGCTGGCTTGAAATTTTGCTTTTTTATATTTCATACTAAAGGATGATTCCCAAAATATTTAAGGAGGCAATTTAGGTTCTGTATTCTGAGTCTTCCTAAGACTAGGGGCTATTTGTTCAGATTGTAACAATACTTTTTTCATTGCTAGTTGATCTGGGGGCTGTTGAGAATAGAGACTGAGGGGGAACCCTTGGGAATTACTTCCTTACTCCAGGACTATCTCCTGTGTCTGTCTCTCTCCCTTCCGTAATGCATGTATTCTGGTTGCTTTTAAAGTGCCCTCATTCAGTTTTCTTCATGGTTAAACCTGATTTACTAATATTTTTCCCATTTCTGAATTTTTACTTTTATATTTATAAAATTTACATTCAAAATTTATAAAATTTTAATCATCAGAGCAATGTATTTACATATTTAGTTCTTAATTCCATGGAGTTGCAACATACTGTCCACCTAGAAATAACATACTGAGCTTCAAGGCAACAAAGGCATTTGGTATTTTAGAATTGCAATTTGGGTAGCACAGATTTAGGTAGCAAACCAAATTGTGTCCTGGCAAATTGGGGCCTCTGGGCAAGGGCATTTAAAAAGATTACATAAGTTTTAGGTAAACAATTATGATTGGTGGATATTTTGGGTGTTACAAATGTACTTCAACTTACAAAGTTTACTCATTTTTTTATACTGTGATTTGTTTATGGTGTCCCACTGTCCTCAGGGTTTTGAGAAACATTCTTGCTTGTGGCTATGAATACATTGGCAGTTTGAGATATTTGGCTAAGAGGTGCATAAGGGTAACTTCCTGAATGTCCCCTGACTCCATTTTAAATCTCTTGGCCATATGAACTCTATTTTGTTTTATTCTTTTTATAACATGGGGATTCATCATAGGAAATGAGTTTACCAAAAGGGTGGATTTTGGAGATAACTCGTGACTGACTTCTAGATCTGTTAACTTTGATTCTCTAGAACAGGGGTTCTTAGCTAGGGGTCTGTGAACTTGTATTGAAATTCAAAAAAATATTCTTGTGGGGACATGTTGGTGTCGGTGTAATATATTTATTAAATAATACACAGTATAGTGTGGACTTAGTAAGGGGTCTGTGGTTTTCACCTGACTGGTAAAGGGGTCCATGGAACAAAAAAGATTAAGACCCCCTGCTCTAGAACAAAATAAAACATTTGTTGTGGAAAAGAAGAACAGAAAATTAAGCCAAGAAACATGTTTGTCTTTCTTTGTTGGCAGCTCTTTTGCCTTACCTCAAAATCCCTATCTCCAAATCCCCTTCCAAAAAATAAAACAGGAACCTCTTGGCAGCTTATATAGTGAATAAAAAGAAAGGAGGTGAATGATGATTCTCCTTTACCCGCTAAAGAGATGTTGAGCTTCAAGTCTATTCAGGCAAACTACCCTCTAGCATTAAATTTTATTTTGCTTCCAATGTTTGAGAAACTATTATAGTTGAATTAAGGAAAATTAGAAGATCCAAAATACATATCAACCCTTGGAAAATATCAGTATTCTTATTTCTTAATTTTCTTCAATTCATTAAGTATGCACTAACATGTCTTTGTATAACTCAATGTATAGTGTATATTAAAAAATACTCTGTTACCATATATACAATCTAACATTTCCCCTTTTAATCATATTCAGACATGTATTTGAGTGCTGTAAATTGCATTCACAATGTTGTGCTACTATCACTACCATTCATTACCTAAACATTTCCATCATTACAAATAGGAACTCTGCATATTTTAAGCCTTAACTTCCCGTTCCCCAAGTGACTCCCTGCCCCCCATCCCCTGGTAACCTATATTCAAGATTCTGATTTTATGATCCTGCTTATTCTAATTGCTTCAAATCAGTGAGATCATACACTATCTTTTTGTGTCTGGCTTACTTCACTCAGCATGATGTCTTCCAGGTTCATCCATGTTGTCACATGGATCAGGAATTCATTCTTCATTACAGTCGAATAATATTCCTTTGTATGTATATAACACATTTGCTTATACATTCATCTGTTGATGGATACGGGTTGATTCCATCTTTTAGCAATTGTGAATAATGCTGCTTTGGTAGTTGGTATGCAACTATCTGTTCAGGTCCCTGCTTTCAATCATTTTGGGTATATACCTAGTAGTAGGATTGCTGGGTCATATTGTAGTTCTATATTTAGCCTTCTCAGGAATGTCCAAAATGTATTCTACAATGTCTGCACCAGTTTACATTGCCACCATCAATGAATGTGTGTTCCTATTTCTCCACATCTTCTCCAAAACATATTATTTTACATTTTATTAGTAGCTGTTCCAATGTGTGTGAAATGGTATCTCATTATGGTTTTGGTTTTCATTTCTCTGATGGCTAATGATCTTAAGCATGTTTTCATGTGCTTTCTGGCCATTTGTATGTTTTCTTTGGAGAGATGTCTGTTCAAGTCTTTTGCCCAATTTTCGACTGGGTTGTTTGTCTCTTGTTAAGTTGAAGTATTTCTTTATATATTCTGGATATTAAATCTTTACCGGATATATGGTTTCCAAATATTGTGTAGGTTGCCATTTTACTTTCATAACTAAGTCCTTTGAGGCACAACAGTTTTTAATTTTGAAGAGGGCCCTTTTATCTATTTTTTCTTTTGTTGCTTGTGCTTTGGGTATAAGGTCTAAGAAACCATCACTGTTTAACACACGTCCTGAAGATGTTCCCTAGGTTTTCTTCTAGGAATTTGAGAGTTCTAGCTCTTATATTTAGGTCTTTGATCCATTTTGACTTAATTTTTGTATATGGTGTAAAGTAAAGTAGGGGTATTAATATATATATTATATATAAATTGCAAATGGAGACCCGGTTTTCCCAACACCATTTCTTAAATGAGTATTCTTTCCCAATTGAGTGGTCTTTGCCACCTTGTCAAAAATCAGTTGGCCGCAAATGTGAAGATTAATTTCTAGCTCTCAATTAATTTACATTGGTCTATATGTCTGTCTTAGTCACAATACCATGCTGTTTTGATTACTGTGGTTTTTAATTAGTTTTAGGATCAAGAATTGTTTGTCCTCCAACTTCATTCTTCTTTTTCAAGGTGGCTTTACCAATTTGGGCCCCTTACCCTTCCATATCAACTTGATTGAATTTTCTGCATAGAAGGATGTTGGAATTTTGGTTGGGATTGCACTGAATCTATAAAATGCTTTGGGTAGAATTGACAATGTGATATTTATTCTGTCAATTCATGAACCCGGAATGTCCTTCCTTTTATTTAGGTTTATTTGATTTCTTTTAGCAATGTTTTTTAGTTTTCTACATAAGAGTCATTACATTCTTGATATTTGATTCTTTTAATTGGTATTGTGAATGGAAGTTTTTCATGATTGTTCATTGCATGTATATAAAATGCTACTGGTTTTTGGCTACTGATCTTGTACACCACCACTGTGCTGACTTCATTTATTAACTCTAGGAGCTTTGTTGTGGATTTTTAAGGATTCTCTGTATACACGAACATATCATCCACAAATAGGGGAAGTTTTCTATCTTCTTTTCCAATTTGGATACTTTTATTCTTTTCAATGCCTAATTGCTCTGACAAGATCTTTCAATACAATGTTGAATAACATTGGTGACGGTGAGCATCCTTGTATGCTCCTGATCTTAGAGGTTAAGCTTTTAGTCTTTTACTATTAAGTAGCATGTTAGCTGTGGGCGTTTCATATACACCCTTTATCATGTTGAGGGTATTTCCTTCTACTACTATTTTCCTGAGTTTTTTTTTTTTAATCCTGAAGAGGTGCTAGATTTTGTCAAATGTGTTTTCTGCATCAATTAAGGTGATCAAGTGTTTTTTTCCCTTCATTCTGTTAATGTAATGTACTATATTAATTGATTTTCTTATGTTGAAGCAAGCTTGCATACCAGGAACAAATCCCACTTGATCATGGTATATAATTCTTTTAATATCCTGTTGGACTCAATTTGCTAGTATTTTGTTGAGGATTTATATATCAATATTCATAAGAGATATTGGTTGGCAGTTGTTTTTCTTGTGATATAGTTTTATGACTTTGGTCTGAAAGGTGATGTTGCCCTCATAGAATGGATAAGGGAGTGTTCTCTCCTCCTCAACTTTTTGGAAAAGTGTGAGCAGAATTGGAGTTAAGTCTTCTTGCAATTTTTGGTATAATTCCCCTGTGAAGCCATCTGGCTTTCCTTTGTTGGGAGGTTTTTGAACAGTGATTCAATCTCTTTACTAGTAATTAGTTTGTTGAGATTTTCTATATCTTCTTGAGTCAATGTATATAGCTTTTGTGTTTCTAAGAATTTGCCCATTTCATCTATGCTTTCTATTTATTGGCATACAGATGTTCATAGTATCCTCTTATAATAGTTTTTATTTCAGTGGGGTTGGAAGTAAATCCCCCCTTTTCATTTCTAATTTTAGTTTTATGCATCATCTCTTCTTTTTCTTTGTCAATCTAGCTCAAGGTTTGTCAATTTTATTGATCTTTTCAAAGAACTAACTTTTGGTTTTGTTGATTCTCTCTATTGATTTTTTGCTTTCTATTTCATGTATCTTTGCTCTACTCTTTCTTATTTCCTTTCTTCTGCTTATCTTGGGCTTAGTTTGGTCTTTCTTTTCTAGTTCTTCCAGTTTAGAGGTTTAGGTCTCTGATTGGAAACCTTCTTTTATGATATAAGCATTTAGAGCTATCAGTTTCCCTCTCAGCACTGGCTTGGCTTCATTCCATAAATTTTGGTATGTTGTGTTTTCATTTTAATTCTCCTCATGATATTTCCTAATTTCCCATGTGACTTCTTTAATTCATTGGTTGTTTAAGAGTATGTTTTTTTTATTTTCCACTTCTCCCTATAATATTAAATTCTAGCTTCATTCTTTTGTGGCCAGAGAAGATACATTTTTTGATTTCAATATTTTTGAACTTACTGAGTCTTGTTTTATGACCTCAGTTATATTGGATTGTGGAGAATGATCCATGTGGTCTCTAGAAGAATGTATACTACATTTTTCTTGGGTGTAGTATTCTATACTTATCTGTTAGATCTATTTAGTTTAGAGTATCATTTAAGTTTTCTGTTTCCTTATTGATCATCTGTCTAGACAGTCTACCCATTTTTAAAAGTGTTGTATCAAAGGCCCCTACTATTAATTTAGAACATTCAATTTCTCCTTTCAAGTCTGTCAGTATTTGCTTCCTGTATTTTGACACACTGTTGTTGGTTGCATGTATATTTATAATTGTTACAGCATCCTATTGAATTGTCTTCTTTATCAGTATATAATGACCATCTTTGTTCCTCATAACAGTTTTTAACTTAAAGTCTATTTTATCCAATATTAGTATAGCCACCCCATCATGCTTTTGGTTACAGATTACATGGTATATATTTTTCTCTCCTTTTACCCTTAACCTGGTTGTATGTTTGAATTTGAGGTGAGTCTCTTGCAGACAACATTTAGTTGGGTCATGTTCTTTTATCTATTCTACTAGTTTCTGCCTTTTGACTGGAGAGTTTAATGCATTTACGTATATAGTCACTACTGATAATAGACTTTTTCTGGAATTTTCCTATTTAAACTTTTTATGTCTTATACCTTTTTTGTCCTTTACTTCCATTAAAACCTACTTTTAAATTTATTTGAGTTTTAGTGTTCTACCATATACAGTGTCTCTATTTTCCATCTATTTTCTTCGTGATTACCTTGGGGTTAAATTTTAACATCCTAAATATAAAAAAATCATATTTGGTTTCATACCAACTTAACTTATATAGCATGCACATATACTTTCCTTATAACCCTCTGTTGCCCAACCATTTTTGTACTCATTAGCACTTATCTTTATACATTGCTTGTCCAAAAATACAGATTTATCATTAATTTTTATGAATTTTCTTTTTAGCACCAATAAGAAGGAAGTCAAGTCACACACCAAACAATGCACTACAAAAACACTGGCACTTATTATTATCAAAATGGTTACTTTTACCATCAGTCTTTATCCCACTTTGAATTACTGTCTAGTGTCCTTTCCTTTCAGTCTGAAGAACTCCCTTTAGAATTGCTTTGGGCAGGCCTAATGGTGAGAAACTCCTTCAGTTTTTGTTTATCTGAGAATGTTTTAATTGCACCCTTATTTATTTATTTTTTTAAAAGATTTATTTTTATTTTATTACATATCTCTCCTCCCCCCTGTTGCGGCGACGCGCCGAGGCCGGTCACTGCCCAGGCGCGGCTTTCCCCGCTTGTGGGCGGCTTCTGCTTCCATTGACGGCCGGCTCTTGCTTCAGTTCGCGGGTGGCTGGCTGCGCTCCATTCGTGGGTGACCTGCCCTGCCCGTGGCGGCTTTGCCCTTTCCGTGGCAGCTTTTTGCCCTGCCCAGGGCGGCTCTGGCCCGCCCATGGTGGCTTGCCATTCTCAAGGCGGTCTGCCCGCTAGGAGAGGTCCCCGGGAACCGAACCCGGGGCCTCCCATGTGGTATGCCGACACCCTATCCACTGGGCTATATGGCCAGCCCTGCACCCTTATTTTTGTGTGAAAGTGTCACTAATATAAAATTTTGGGCTGGCAGGTGTTTTATTTCAACACTAAGTATTTCAACTCACTGCTTTCTTGCCTTCATGGTTTCTGATGAGAAGTTGGTACTCAATCTAATTGGAACTCCTTTGTATTTAACACATTGCTTTTCTCTTGCAGCTTTCATAACTCTCTCCTTAAAGAATGTGATCAGTATATGATGGTATATATTTTTCTTCATGTTTATCATGTTTGGTGTTCTCTGGGCTTCTTGGATGTGCATATTCACATCTTTTGTGACATTATATGTTATTTCTTTGAGTATTCCTTCTGACTCTTTATTTCTTCTCCTTCTGGGACCCTCCTAATGCATATGTTAGTGTGCTTCATGGTATCCCAGAGTGTGTTTGGCTATTTCCACTTTCAATATTTCTTTGTTTTTTTGTGCTCCTCAGCCTGTCTCATCTCAAGTGTCTTGTCTTTGAGTTCACTGATTCTTCTGCCAGTTCCAATCTGCTCTTGAAAGCCAGATTGGAAAGTCTTCAACTCCAGTAGTTCTGTTTGATTCCTTTATAAAATTCATAATATCACTTTATTAAGACTTTCATTTTGCTCATTCATTGTTTTTCTGATATCCATTATTTCTTTTTCTTGTACTATCCTTCATTTCCCTGAGCATTTTTAAGATTTTAAAAAGCTTTGTTCAGTATGTCCACATTTTCATTCTTTGTTGGTGTTTTCTATATTTTTGTCTTCTCCTTTTGGAGGGCCATCATTTCCTATTTCTTCACTTGTCTTATACTCTTTTGTTGCACACTCTACCTTTTAATATTTTAAAATATTGGGTCTAGAATTTATTCTCTGAGATGTCTACTTTTTGGGTTTGGTGACCAGCTGGTGATAAAACAGAGATTTCCTTGAACTTCAGCTCTCCTCTGAGGAAGGTCTGTCCAAGACAAATGCAGTGTGCAGGATTTTCCCTGTCTTTCTGGGCCTCTGTCTTGTTCTGGGCTTTTGCATGTTAGTTGTTTTGAAGTGTCCCTGTTTATAGGAACTTGGTTGTCCTCTCTATTTCCCAGGAGAGAGACCTCCCTCTCTTCATTTTGGAAGCTGGCAGGACTTTGTTCTAGATTGTTTGCCTCTATAGTTTTTTTACACTCCATTTGTTTTCTCAAGCTGCTTTTGCTTGCAGGACAAATTCTGGGAGAAGACCACGAGGGAGGGGACTTTCCCAGGTCAGTTTTTCCCAGCCAAAACAGGGCCAGTGACCCATGAAGTGTGGAGACCAGCACCAAAGTACCCTGGGGGAGTGGATTAAGAAGTGTGTTGAGAGCTTCTCCAATAGCTCCCCAAAGCTGAGCTTTCCTGGCCTGCTGAGCAAATGTAACCTCTCAGCTAACTGTCCCCCATAGCCCTGAGGAAATGCAATGTCTTTAAGTCTCCACTGCTACCAACCCTGAACTGGGGTAAGTTGATGCAATGGCTGCTGCCACCTTTGTCCAAGGTCGTTTTAAACAATAGCTGCCCTCAAAGCAGGATCCCCAGTGATCCAAATTCACTAATCAATAGCTATGATCAGTATCAGCTGTGCCCACCCCTGTTCTTGGGGAAGAGTATTTTTATGCCCCTTGATGTCACCAGCAAGCTATCCAGGGACTGGACTCCATGGAGGCCTGCTGTGAGAGTGAGGGATGGGTGCTGGTAGCCACCATGCTCAGAGAGTAATTTATTGTTCTTTATCAGCCTCTTCTTCCTGTTCTTCTCTGGATGCTCTTGTGTTCTTCCGGCCTCTGGAATTTCAAAATAGTTGTTTCATACAGTTCCTGCCTGTTTAATAGCTGTCTTAGTGCAAGGACTGAGTCCTGGAGCTCCCTACTCTGCCATCGTCCCACAATTCATATTGTAGTGCATATTTTTGTACTTTATTTCACTTAGTGTTTTAGACAAACATCTTTACATGCTGCTTCATAATCATTATATCTATTACAATGCATAGTAGTGAATCATACAAATGTGACTATCTATACCTACATGTATATAAATATAAATTTTTATTACAAAATTATTTTGAATTAATCCCCATATGAGTGATTTCTGGTTCATAAGATTTAGCTAGTACTGTGTTCTGGTGATAAAATTCCTTTTCAACAGGGATTAAGAGTTTGATTTAAATGGGATTTTAGAGGTGTTCAGATCTTGAGCTTTTGAATCTACTTTGTGGGGAAAGAACCATTTTTAAGGAATGCTAATGAGTTACCAATGCACTAGGAAGACATTAAGACCAGAACAGTTCTTGCTTTGATAATCTTGAAGACAGGTTTGGCAGTTCGGCTTTGAAAGCACTCCTGGATATACCATTTTTGGGCTTGGAGGGATATCACATATTTACCAGGAATGCTTTAAGAAGCAATTATCCAGACAATGGTCAAGGAAGACACTTGAGAAACAAACTTAATAGACATAAATTTAGTCCAGAAGTTATAAGTACAAGTGGAGAGATAAGGGCAGGTCTTAATTATCTGGGACTAAATCAGTTAGGTTTCCTGGGGAGGTAAAATTCATGTGTAATTTTCTCTATTAGATGTTTTGAATAAAAGGAAGATTCTATTTTACATGCTAGTTTCTGGGCTGCCCCAGTTCTGTGTCCCAAGTCTTTGTCTGAAGTTGTACACCAAAGAAGAGAGATTTCCTTCCCTCAAATAAAGTTGTATATATAGTATAGCATCTTTGGCTTAATAGATTTGTCTTTCTTTAGAAAATTCAATAAAACATGACTTTTATGCAATATGTTTAATGATTATTTTATCTCATTGGTATTCTTTGGTACTTCTTTTGTTCTTTATGTTTGAACAGAAAATTTAAAAGGAAATTGTTTCTTTGATACCAAATATTTGGGTTCCTCTATATATTTCTTATTTTCCATTATAAATCAAAATAATTTTAGTCCATTTAAGAAATTTAATCATATGCATCATTATGCTTCTAGAAGAAAATAGTCTTCTAATTAATTCTGTAATCCTTTATCTGACTAAATGAGTTCTAGTTAGGACTTATAAATTGAACTGAGCAAAATGTTTCACATGGGAAAAAAGCCAATTGATAAAGAATTGAAGGAGTGTTGAGAAAATGAAACCCCAAAATTTAGATTTCTAGAAACATAAACGACTTTAAGTTATATATTGCAGAAATCTAATGCAAGAATCACATTTACAAGATCCTGATAACTGATCACAATTTAGCATTATCTAATCTCTTAAAGTGGCTAGAGCTATTTATCTTGTGATATTTAATTAATTAATTTATTTATCTTAAAACAAAAGTATTCTGAAGACTTTGCTACCATTTTCATAATGAAAACTTTCTTATCATAGAAGGCTCAGGATTTACTAGACAGTCTTCATTGATTTTTTTAAACTTGATTTGAAATTTCTCCAAAGTTTGTAGAGACAGGAAGCCATGCCAACTCTGTAAGGTAGATTTAATTTCTCGTATACTTTTTAAAACTTTATTATTTTAAAAGTTAAAATAAGAAGATGATCTTTACTGGTATTTAATATACACATTGACGCATATCTACATGTAGGTATTTGTAAATGAATATACTTTATTGGAGTGTGCTCAAAAAAGTTTGGAGACCACTGATTAGTGGCTGAGAATGTATATTTTGGAGTTAGAAATCTGAATTCAATATATATATACCAAAAGGATAACATCTTTGATTGCTAAATATTGGAGATTTTTGAACACATGTTATACGTGGATTTTTTTTAGTTGATTTTTGTTGAAGCCACATCATCACAATGGCACTTATTGAGATAAAAAAAATTTCTCATTGAGTGGGATACTAAAATCAAACAAACTTTTGCAATGTAGTACTCAAACATACACAAAATTAGAAAGAATAAAGCCCATATACCTATCACCTACTTTTAATAATTATTAAATCATGACCAATCTTGGTTCATCTAAACACAAATCATCCCTTTTCTACAAAAGCCCCCTCAACTCAAACTTTTTGAATGGAATCTAAACAGGACATAGATTTTTACTTTTTATTTTGAAATACTTTCAAACTTAGAGGACAGTTACAAAAATAATATAAAACCTATACAGAGAACTACAACATACCGTTATCATTCCCAGATACCCATATTCTCCAATATTGACATTTTGCCACATTTGTCATGTCTTTCTATACACCTCTTCATCTATCTACATCTCTATTTATCTATCTATCCATCCATTTTCTGATCACTTGAATGTAGGTTGTATACTTCATGCTCCTTGAACACTTAATATTGCCAGATATCTAAAGAACAAGAATATTCACTTAGCCACTTCAAGTACAGTTAAAGTTAAAGTAATTTAACTTTGAAGTAAAGTTTAATTTGTATTCCAATTTTTTCATATGTCCCAATAATGTCCTTTGGAGACTTTTCTCCTAAGAAGTCTCCCATTTACATGGATATGAATGTCATCTCTTTCCTAGGAAACAGTTTCCTCAAGGTCCTAGGCACTCTACCTTATGTCCTGCAGCTAGCAATCCCTTGCCTCCCGTAGCCATGATTTAGCTGCTGTCCCACATCTGTGGGAGAGAACTGTGACCTGTGTTCTACAAGGGCAATTTTATCATCTTTAGAGTGCTACAGTGATTTTTCTGTAACAAATCTGATCATACCATTATCTTGAAAAAACATTCTAGCATTTTTGGGACATTGGAATTGTCCTGCATGACATTGCAATGATGGATACAAGCCATTATACATTTTGTCAAAACCTATAAAATTGTGTGGGGCAAAGTGTAAACTATAATGTAAACTATAGTCCTTGGCTAGTACAGTGCTTCAATATGTGTTCATCAATTGTAACAAATGTACTACACTAATGAAAGATGTTGTTAATGGGGGAAAGTGTGGGAGGGGGAGGCGGTGGAGTATATGGGAATCCTCTATATTTTTGATGTAACATTTATGTGATCTAAAGCTTCTTTAAAAATACAAAAAAAATTTGCATTTAAAAACAACAACAACAAAAAACCCAGAAAAAAAAAAAAAACACTCTATAGTCCAGAGATCCTTAACTGACAGACCCAGGCTGGTTTGAGGATAGAGTAGGAGAATTGTAGAAATTGCAATTCTTTCTTTTACCACTGGTGACTGTCCTTTAAATGCCAACAAGCCTTATTACTTTTTAAATTATCAAGGACAAAGTTGCCTTTTTTTTTTGAAGCGTCCTAGGAAAAGAACTTCGTAATAGGCTCATTCTGCCCCATGTTTTTCTTATGTAAGATGACTATGTGGAAATTAGATTTGAATCTTAATTATTATGGTAAGTTTGGCCTACTCTTTACCTGAGATATAGGGATATTTGATCCTGTCTGCATTCTATTTACATCTCCTACTTCCTAGAATTCAGACATTGTTGGTAGTTTGTGAGACTACCATGAAAATAATTAGTTTTTCCCTCCTAATACTATTTTCTAGGTCCTGAGTAAGGAAGTTCATAAGGGTTTAGATTATAAACATCTTTAACTCTTTACATGTTCTTCACATAAGGGGAAACTTTATCTTCAAAAAATATGAGACTTTAATGGTTCTTAAAATTTTATTTTGTACTGATTGTGGAGTTCTCTTTAGGGTCATTTCTTTTTCAGGGATGGGAATGAATGGAAAATTTTCCAAGGTAAAGATACACTTTCCTGGGAACAAAGGCATAATTCTCATTGTTCCTTCACAGAGCAGTATACTACTAATCTAATATGAGAGAAAAGTTGTAATTTCCTCCTAGGATCACAGAAAATTTATATGTCTTCTTATGGGTAAGTTTTGTTAACACCAAATGCTAAATCATCCAGTTTAATTCCTTGTCCTAGGCCCAGGCCATTTTAATGCACCAAAATTTTGTTGTAACTCTTCACATTGTGACAATAAGAATGACAACAAAATCTCACTTATCAAAAAATATAAAAAGGTCAAAATTTATATATTGCTTTTATTATTAAGCCAGGCCAGAATCAATATCTTCAGAGGAAGATATGAAATAGTAAGCATTTCTATAAACTTTTAAGAGGAGAGAATGCTACCACATGATGTGATTGTACCTTGCTAGAATGTTGTGATTGATTCAACAGTTTCCAATAATCTTTTGGTTTATTACCTCTGGAAGAAGTGAGTTTTGTCTCATACTTTTCTTGTCCCCTTTCAAAAATTAAATATAAAAATAGAAAAGAAATAAAAGGAAGAGAAGATGATATTTCACAATTTTATGAAAGGTTGTTTGCAATATTTGGCAGACAATTATGAAGTAGTTTTTGAAGAAGCAACAAACAAGAATGAGAGGCTAGACCTAGTATTTCATTTCATTCGATACCTTTCCCTAATAAGGCATTGTTTGGTACAGTGTTCTGCACACCTAGGAAGTCAATAACAAAAACAACTGTATTCAACTCTATACAGGCTCAGTGATTATTTGGGAAGACAAGAAAAATGATAGCTATAATAGGATTTCATTCATATATAAAAGGAAATAAATATATTGCTTTAATCATTGGAGTAAGTCCTCTGTCTTCTAAAACTGCACTTAAATTTGAGAACTTGTTAAAACATACAATCTCTGAAACAAATGCAATAAAACAAACAACATATTCTATATTTCTTTTTTTTTTCAGTTACAAGGCATTTCTGAAACAAGGAGCAAGAAGAATATTTAAATGTGATATTATCATTGTATCACTTTATCCAGCAAAGTGGCTGCATTCCACTACGTATTTTCTGTGTTTATATCTTGCACCAAATATTGGGTAAATCAAAGTGTGTAGATTAAAAAAAGTGATTTCCACAGCCATTGCTCTTTGCAATGGGAGTGCTAAGGTACAAGCACATAGTCTTTGGGAGCTTCCTTGAGTTCAATGGTGCACCCCAAACAATGTTCACCTTTCTTCTGATGCCATGTTGCCTAGCTCTAAATTTTGCACCACCTCCTCTTATTCCAAATGTTCCTTTTCTCTTGGCCTGGAATGCCCCTACTGAACTTTGTGCTAAAAGGTTTCATGTGCTTCTAGACCTGAGCTTCTTTTCTTTAGTAGGAAGCCCTCGAAAAGATGCTGAAAGGCAAGATATTGCATTATTTTATGCTGATAGACTTGGCTACTATCCTCATATAAATGAAGTGACAGGCGTAATTGAGAATGGAGGAATACCCCAGTTGGGATCCTTAGACGCTCATTTGCGCAAAGCTGAGAAAGACATTTCCTATTATGTGCCCAAAACCCATGCAGGCTTGGCTGTCATTGACTGGGAAAACTGGAGGCCTATTTGGGCAAGAAACTGGAGACCTAAAGATGTTTACAGGAATCTCTCTATTGAGTTGGTTCAGCAACAAAACATACAACTTAATCTCACAGAGGTTACCAAGATAGCCAAAGAAGAATTTGAAAAGGCAGGAAGGAGTTTCATGAAAGACACTTTAAAGTTAGGAAAGTTACTTCGGCCAAATTACTTATGGGGTTATTATCTTTTTCCTGATTGTTACAACCATAATTATCGTAAACTGGGATACACTGGAAGCTGCTATGATGTAGAAAAGAGAAGAAATGATGACCTTGATTGGTTGTGGAAGGAAAGCACTGCCCTTTACCCGTCCGTTTATTTGAATAGTCACCTAACATCTTCCCCACAAGCTACACTCTTTGCCCGTAATCGTATTCAAGAAGCCATGCGGATTTCTAAAATATCCCATGCTAAAAGTCCAGTTCCAGTTTTTGTATATACTCGCCCAGTTCTTACTGATGTGTCCTTGAGATACCTTTCTCAGGTAAGTAATTCAATGTATAAGAGCTATGAAATAATGTCCACAAATGCTGTTTAGTGGAATTTAACATCAGTTTCGAAGGGATGAAAATTTAGCTTTTAATATCATTTAGGAATTTGCATATACATAGCTCGATATCATTATCTTAAAGGAAAATAATGTTTCCTTTTTTAATGTAATCACACAAAATCTTAACACTCACGAAAAAATGAGGTAATATTGGGTTGTATAGACAATATGCTAACCAGGTTTTAATCTGCCAAGATCTGTTCTTTCGTCAATAGATGTGATTAAACCAATAATATATAGTCTTCATTTTTGCTACAGTATGTCAGTATCTATGTAAAACATAGAAATAAATAGTGAGGAAATATTTAAATTCTTATTATTGGGTCAACATGCTTAGCTTTGGTGTTCCTTTCCTATGTAAAATACTTTCATTTATTCCTACCTGCTAACTCTCTTGTACTTGCCAGGAAGACCTTGTGAGCACAATTGGCGAAAGTATTGCACTGGGTGCTTCTGGAATAATAATGTGGGGAAGCCTCAATTTAACCCGAAATTGGGTAAGTTGAACTGGTAGAACATAGTTGATAACATTTTTACTTTTAATGTTCTGAGATAATGAATAGTGCAGCGTGTGATTCACAGTAGTAGGTGCTTAGTTCATACTGGTTGAATCAAAATACCTTGCATTTATGTGGTCATGCTAAAAGGCAGAAAATTTTGTACCTGTGTTTTCAGGAAGGAAACAAACTCGGTGAGATTAATTGAAATTTTCAAAGTTACATGAATAGTAAGAGGCAAAAACAAGACTACAGTCTCATACTTTGCACAGTGTGTTAGGTGTTTTTCCTAAACCACACTGTGTCTCTTCTCAAAAGAGCTCCAACTAGTAAATGTGTTTTCATTCATTCTTTTTTTTTTTTTTTTTTTAAAGATTTATTTATTTTATTACATATCTCCCCTTCCCCCCCGTTGCGGCGACGCGCTGAGACTTGGTCACTGCGCAGGCGCGGCTTTCCCCGCTTGTGGGCGGCTTCTGCTTCCATCACGGCCGGCTTTTTCAGTTCGCGGGTGGCTGGCTGTGCTCGATTTGCAGGCGACCTGCCCTGCCCGTGG
>PVKH010006341.1:0-21150 GCA_004027955.1 Chaetophractus vellerosus
AAATATATGATACTAATACAATGTCATAATAATAGGTGGTACATGAAAAAATACACCTAATGTAGATAATGAATGATATAACTATTTTAATAATTTTTCATAAATCATACATTTTAACAAAGGTAAATACTGTTAAAAATACAATTATTTAAAAAGTGCTATCATTAATAGTAACAAATGTTCCACACCGATGCTAAGTGCTAGTGGTGGTGTGGTGTACGATAATCCTGTATTTTATGCATGATTGTTTTGTAAACTCACAACTTTGCTAATAAAAAATAAAGCACACACGAATGCTGAATGAATGATCAGAGAAAACACTAATATTATGTACTGCGTAACAAAAGCAATACATTTTGAATACCATATGGTAAAGTAGAACAGTGGCTAAAGCACAGAATCTAAAGAAAAGATGCCTAGGTTTGATGCTGGCTCCATTTTTTGGCTGTACCACCAAGGACAACTTATATAATTTCTCTCTGTTGTAGTTTCTCATCTGTAAAATGAAGATTAAAATTACTACCTAATTCAATAGCTACTAAAATGCCTAACTGGTTGCATGGTACAAAGTTAGCTAAGAAATATAGTCTTAGGAAATGCAGAAAGAAAAAAAATGTATTTCTGTGGTAAAATATAATATTACACATATACTTTTGTTAGATCAAGAATACAGTCCTTATATAATGTGGTAAAGGCCCCAAGGGGGATAAAAAAGAAGTGTGTGTATTTGTGCCAAAAGACATATGCAGTGATGGAGAGCAGAATCATTTACAGTAGCTAAAATTTGGAAGCAACCCACAAATGGTCATCATATGTAGAAAGTATAAAATAAGTTGTGGTGTATTAATAATATGGAATGTAAAATAGAATTGAGAACTCATGCTATACTGAACCTATGAATCAATCTCACAAGCATAACGTTGAATGAATAAGTCAGATGCAAAAGGATATGCTCTATGTGATTCGTTATATGTAAAGTTCAAAATCAGGGAAAAGTTATCTAATAATGGTATTAGATGACAGGATACTTGTGATTCTTGCAAGCTATGGAGTGGACATGGGGAGTAATGATTGTGTGGGGTACATAGCAGCCTTCTGGAGGGCTGGTGATGTTTGCTTCCTTTACCTGGGTGTTGTCTACACAGCAGCGTTCACTTTTTGAAAAATCATCCTATTATTTGTGCAGTTGTCTCTCTGTATTTTATACTTTAAGAAACATTTACTTAAAATAATACATGAAGAATAGTTTTTAAAAGTCAAATGTACATCTAATAGTTCTGCCAGAAAAATGGTAATAAAGAGAATAGCAGCTAAGAGATACTCAAAATTGTATTAGCTGAGACTTTTTGAGAAATGGAAAACCGAATTAATAAATACTCTTGAGGACTCTGTGTCAGGCATAGTTTTAAGTACTGTAGAAACAAACAAAACAAAACAAACAAAAATGGCTTCTATTTAGCTAGGTAAGAAATAAACCAAGATACAAAATAAAATATATACTATGCAAGTTAGTAATAAGTAGAAAAAATAAAGCAGTTGCAATATTGGGTTTGGGAAACAATGCTGAAATCTTACATGGGGTATTCAGGGAAGTCCTTACCCAGCATAAAAAGAAGTAGAATATAGGGTAAAAATGTTGCAGGTAGCTATTGTGGTGGTGTCAGTGGTGGTGGGTTGATGGAAGTGAATAAAGTAAGATTTCCTTCTATAATACTGTATTTAATTCACTATAGTTAAATCACACAAACATATATGTATAACCACATTTATGCATTGTTATTATTATTATTTTAAAACCATTTCAATCTACTAACAGCACAATCCTTCAACATTAAATACTTCAGGAAGTATCTGCTCACAAAAAAATATTCTCTTACGTAACCACAAAACAGCAAATTCAGGAAATTGTATATTGTTATAATATTATTATCTATAATATAGCTCTTATTCTACTTTTTCTAATTGTACTAATAATCTATATCCATTTAAATTGCATTTAATTGCCATATTTCTTTTATGTCCTTTAAACTAGAGCAGTTCCTTAGTCAGGGGATATTGACCTTTTTGAAGCTCTTTGTTGAGCTAAATTTCAGCATTTTTAAATTCTCTACTCTGCATGTGCACTTCTCATCACTACTACGGAAGTTAGTAGGTCACTGTCTTTTCATCTTTCCCTGAGGGAACAATGTAATACATTTTTAAAACTTTCTCACAGAGCCTTGAAAAGGCATTTTTATTACCTCAAGAAAACTAAATACAGCTGCTACGTATGAATTAACTAAATACAGCTGCTACATTTGAATTAAAATACACTAATAACCTGCTGTGACTAAAATATTTTAGGCAGTGCGTTTTACTTCACATAATGAATATATACAACATTATTTATAATTTCAGTGAAAACAATAGACAATGGGAAATTATAATATATTATTTTAGTTTTTATTTTATTATGAGTTCAAGAAAGAAAATATATAGCTTTTAACATTTGTATTGATTTTACCTCAATTGTAATTCATATTTCAAACACATTCATCATAATTTCAGTTCAATGGCATATATAAATTGTTCTTTAGCTCAGATTAATTTTAAATCATTTTGCAAGCCATGGAACACAGAATACAAAAAGTCTAAGTGGACATTAGCTGACTCTGCTGCAGACAAGTAGTTACAGATACTTTTGGTATTCTGAAAGCTACAGTCGGAATATGGTTTCAATGCAGATCAAATATACTTAAGAGACATCACATATTCATTCTAACTTCAGATGGAAACTGCTTTGAATACAAAATAACTGTTTTTATCTCTACAGCAAGGATGGTATTCTTTTTACTTCTCCCACTTGCATATGATTTAAGAGGAAACATTGTTATTAGAAGATGTTTTTGTGTAGTTAAGAATGTACGATTATACATTATCATCCATATCACTTTACTTTTTCCCCCAAGAATGAATGATGGTTAAATTTAGTTTTTTGGTCATTGCCTTGTCTTTATCATGGTTATTTAAACCATTAAGTTTTGTTTCTCTCTAGTTTAATGTTAATATTACCCCATATTTTTTATACTCTATGGTGTACAACTCCATGTTTAATTTATGTGCAAGGTTTTTAGTCTTTTCCAAATCCTTTTCTATTTTCACATACTTGCTTATTATTCTCATTCTGCAAATTTTTACATTAGTATATTTAGCCATTTGTTTTGTATAACATTCTCAGCTTCATTAAAGTTTGTATTTTCTGTGACAATATATACATGTATTACTGAAAATTTTACTGTAAGTCCTGTTTTCTAATTTAAAGAATATGTGAACAAATGTCCAATAGAATAAATTAATAGTGTTTGACAAGGAAGTAATTAAGATGGGAACATGTAGAATGTAGTAACATTCCAATTTGATGAAAGTTGTTTCAAGCCAATAATTTGTCTGTCAAAGAGCATGCCGATACATCTCTATTTTAATCATCATAGCTCATTAATTATTTAATTTATTGCAGTGTAAGTGCTTGTAACAAAATGTCTCTCCTTTTCCCTCTCCCCCTTCCCCCCTGGTAACATGTAATCTACATTCTGTCTGTGAATTTTCTAATTCTAGGTATCTCATATAAGTGACATTATACAATATTTGTCCTGATGTGCCTTGCTTATTTCACTGAGCATGTTTTCAAGGTCATCCATGTTGCAGCATGTCTCAGAACTTCATTCCTTCTTATGGTCAATATTATTCTTTAAAAAATTTACTTAGCTCTTTTTGATGAATTTCTGAACCATGTCACATTTTTTAGAGTGAACAGTAGCTGTATTTTGGAATCATATATGCTAACTTCATAAAAATGACTGTGGCATCTTTGTATTTTCTTCTATATTGGGAATATTTTATTTATTTATTTTTTATTTTGTGTGTTTATTTTTTTATTTTTTGTTTTTACATTGGGAATATTTTTATAAAACATTGTCTGAAGTTCTTCATTGAAAATTTGAGAGACTTTATTGGCATTCCTACTATATAAAACAAGCTAATAAATATCAGAGCAGGTACCTCTTTGTGTAATATCAGGATGATTTCCTAAAAATAATACAGTGGATCTGATATTGAATGCTTTTTTCTATTTATGCTGCAGATTTTTTTTTGTTTGTTTTTTTTAGGAGGTACAGGGGATTGAACCTGGGACCTCATACCTGGGAAGCAGGTGCTAAATCACTGAGCTACAGCCGCTCCCCTATTTATCCTAATGTTCCTTTTTTTTTTTTTTTTAACATTTAAACATTTAAATTTGCCTGGGCCTATAATGTGAAGTTACAATATATAGTCTTTTTTACAAATCCATAATTGATTGTCACAATACCAACCTTTGAATACATCCTTTTCTTGTTGACTTGAAATACCAATTTTATCATATGCTAAATGTCTATATTTATTTTATGCCTAGCAAACTACTTTTCCATTGAATTTATCACCTATTTTTGGACTTGAACCACATTATTTTAAGTTTTATAGACTGATAATATTTTTTAATATCTGATATATCCCTTCGTCTCTAAATCTTTCTCAGATGGACTTTCAATTTCAGCTCCTTTCAGATCTAGGAGCCTTTGGGGAAGGGTATGAAGAGAACTGGCATAGTGAGTAGCCCACAGGAAGAATTTAATTTATTTCCCCTGCCATAGATAAAGCCTGACACCTCTACTCCTCTCCCACTTCACCAGTGCCGAGCTATAATCTCTGCATGGTTTGGTTGCCTGTGTCAGAAACAAAGTTGACCATGTCTCTTCTATCTTTGCACTGTGTGTGATGACAGCATTAAAACTTGGAGCCTCTCAATATCATATTGACTCCAGTATTTCACTCCCAATGAAACCTTATTTCTAAATATGGAATGGCAAACTTGCATTTATTATTTAAGTTATGATTTTTTCTTTGAAAAATGTTCGGTATGGAAGATAGAAAGCCTGAATTAACCCTTTAAGCCTCACCTCACCCCTATTGCTATCCTTATTATGTCTAGCAGTAATCATTTGAAAATTTCAGCAAATAAGTCTCCCATCCCAATATTACAATATTAGTACAAGATTTTCCCCTAATTTTATACTTCCCTTTGGTAATTTCCATGGGGATTTGAGTAGGAGAAATACTTGATGCCAAAGAAAGAGAAAAAAGAAAAAATAAGATGAAAATTTCCTCAATTTCATTTTGTTTAATTAAAAAATATATATACGTTTGGATTTATCCTATCATTCTTCCCAAATTCTAAAATGGAAAAGCACTCCTTTCTCCTATCTAATGCTGATACCTTCAGATACCTTATGCTATAGATTTTATCCCTTTCTGTATTTTCTGGAACATTTCACTATCAGTTATATTCTCACTCTCAACTATAGAGTGATTCTCATTGTTTTTAAAATAATTTCTAAAATCTTCCATTATCAAAGTAAAAATATAATTAAATAAATATTCCCAGACTCTAGATTTCCCTCTGGCCACTTTTCTCTTTCTATTTCCTATTATTGCTCTACTTTTTCTCCTTCTGGATCATATTCACTTTAGCTTACCTCAACTAAATTAGTTAATGTCCAACATGTCTCTCAATCTAAAGGACATTTTTCAGTTCTCTTTTTTACTTGATTTCTCAGAAGTGTTGAAATCTTGAAACCTACCTGATACACTCTCTTCTCTTGCATTCCCTGATGCACCACTCTGACATTTCTTCTTCCTCTCCACCTGCTCTATTTAATCTCTTTCATAGGCTCCTTCCCTATATATGCCATGAATTTGGGAGTTTATTAAGGCTTAGCTCTAGGCCCTCTACTTATGCTATAATATCTCAGTAGTCTATTTCCTGATGACCTGAAAATTTTATTCTCTAACCCACATTTCCTCTCTGTGCTTCAGACTATAGAGTCTTCCCTGCCTTAGGAAGGTAATTGTAATCTGAAAAAAACTCTCACTGAGTAATTCTTGTTTAAAATAAATAAATAAAATAATATCCATTGAAATGGGTGGTACACAAGAATTTCAGTCATTAGGTAAGCATACATATGATACTCAATATTTGAGTAATAAAACAATGCAAAAAGCAAATTGGGAAGTCATCTCTCTCCATCTGTTTAAAACACTTCAATGGCCTCTCATTACTTTTATCATAAAGACTAAAATCCTTAACATAGCCTAATACCTCTACAACACCATCCATCATGATGCCTCTCCTTGCTCAATACCACTTCAGGCACACTGGTCTTTTTCACTTACTGGGATGTGCTACGGAGTCTCTGCTTAGGTCTGCTTGTCTCTGAGCCTGGAGTGTTCTCTCCCAACAACATTGCCTAGAAAAGTCATGTCCTTCCTTCAGATCTCTGTTCAATTGTCATTTTTCTCAGTGAAGCCTCTCTCATCTCCTGGACTAGGTCAAAACTCCCTGTTTATCTCTGGAACCTTTTATCACTGGTTAATTTTACACTTATTTTATAATTATCTGATTATTGTGGGTAGATTCCACAAGCCCTGGAATTTTATCTTTTCTGCTCATACTTTATCATTAGTCCCTATTGCAGTACCTGGTATGTAGTAGGCACTTGATATTCACTCATGGAATGAATGAAAGGAAGGGAGGATGAATGGAAGTTCCCAAGTTTTCCTTTTTTAAATCATGAAACATATTGGATTATGACCACAGCTTTGAGGGTAATTCTATGCATGTTTATTCATCAGTCTTTTACTTTTTTCTAAATGGTTGTATTTATATTTATACTTTTCTTTAAGGTAATAGTTATATAAGAAGCTCTTTTTAGATTTTCGTATGGTTGAGATTTTCTCCCTTCTGAACTTTATTATTCACTTCTAAATTTATTGTATTTTTCCTGAAATTTTACCTGTTCATATAGTAAATCAATATTAGAACATTTCTCCTACTGTGGATCTTCAAATTAATGTACTTTTCCTTTAGGCTTCATTATATTCATTGGAATTATGTAGATATGTTTTTGTCTGCCCATGATTTTAAGAGATATTGATGCAAAATTGTTATCTTCTAACAGACATGTCTCTCCCAGATCATGGGAACAATCTTCCTTTTAATTTTATCTGGAAGGGTAATCTACTCCTACTGTAACTTTCAGTGTTTTCTCAGACTGCTGTACTGAGGACTACCTCCTCATGCTATGCTTCCCACATTTCTAACTATAAGAATAAGTTATTTTAAAAATAATTTGATACAGATATTTAGTTTTGAGATATTCGACAAGATAATATGTAAAAGTTGATATTAACATATTGATTTAATATGCCAGAATTCAGATGCTTTACACATAAAACATTCGTTGAATGAATATTCCATTAATTTTCTTTTTCACACATCCTCATTTGCTAGGGCTTTTATAGACATTTCACACAGCATTTGAAAATCAGGCATCCTTTTCTTTAATTTTCAGAGTTATTTCAAATTTTTGTCTTTCCCAATGTTTTCCTTGGTATTTGAATGACAAATATAAACGTATTCTATCTTGTTACTGCTCTGTTCCCAGTGCTAACTATAGTTTTGGGCAGATGATATGTGTTTAATAAATATTGGTTGAAAGGAAAAATGTTGAGAGAAGGCACATCTGGAAAATCAATATCTGCTTTCATTGGAAGCAAAATTTATTCTAAGAATAAAGATTATTTTGGCATTAATATATGGAAACATGCATATACTTCTTTAAAAATTTTAAGATTTTACAAAAGATTTGATCTCTCTCAAATATGTAAGGCTTTCAGCAAAATATTAAACATGCTTTAGTTAAGCTCATGCCTTCTAACTTTTTTACATTTTTAAATACATACATATTTTAACCCTGGGAATCTAGATATATAAGATTTTAATGAATGGTGTTGGTAAGTTATTTTATATTAATGAGCTCATTATTGATTTATGTAAAATAATTTTTCAAAGTTTATGATTGATAGACTTAAAATACACTATTCTTTTGTTTGAATCTCCACAGCTCAGTCCATTTTTAAGACATTCTGTTCTGAAGAAAACCTTTAATGTCACGCTACCAAATTCCTTACTGATTAAGAGAAAAAACACTCTTACTATAGAACAAAAAGCCAAACATAAACAACCAGGAGGAAAGGATAATCTTCTGAATGGTGAGTGTAACTGTCATCACTGAACCATAAGGCTACTACGTTTTTCAATCCATAAATTAACTATCACACAAAATCCCTGGCTCAGATAATATTTTTGTATGTCTTTGGAGCAATATATTTCCATCCCTCCACTAGTGTTAGGTGAAGTTTATGACCCCAAAGAATAATTAACAGGTTATAGTAGAGGATAATCTGCATGCTTCTAGAAAGAATACTAATCTGGTTAAGAATAGCCAATAAATTACCTTTCCATAATTATTGTTTCCTTTTCGTTTGCCTTTAATGCCAAGATAGAACAGTTACCTCAGTGAGGTGTATGTGACAGGTATTCCTTTAATGAGCCTTTATTTTTAGTAGGAAAAAAAATCTAAAGAGTAATGTTCTACTTTGGTCAGTTATTTCTGAATTAGATTCATTGGAATATTTAGGCTTTTTGTCCAAATTGTACAATAAAGCAACTTTGTTATAAGAATACAAATTCTCATATAAATAGTTAATAGATATGAACTCTGGGTTAAACACTGAGTATATAATAATGACTGTGATGGTGGTTTAGACATTGATATTTTATGTAAAGATGGGCCTAGACTTGAACAATTGTATTGTATTATTATTATTATATCCCAGTCAAAGATTCCTTTTTATTTCAATAGCCACACTTTAAAGTGATATTTTATTTCAGGAACCCAAATAGATTATATTAATTACAGTGGACCTGAATTCTAATCATAAAATTATTTATTAAGGTAACAAAATATTAAGTTCAATATATGATAAAAAATTTAAACTAGTTAACAAAACTATAGGTGAAATTCATATAGATGCCACCAGAGCTTATTTTTGCTAGAGTCTGGACCTCTGCTGTCCAAAATGGTGGTCATTAGGCCCATGTGACTATTGAACACATGAAATATGGCCAGTTCAAATTGAGATGTACTTTAAGACTACAATGCACGCAAGATTTTGAAGACTAAATGTGACAAAAGGATGTAAAATAGCTATATGAATAATAATTTATATTGTTACATCTTTCACTGACAATATTTTGGATATATTGGGTTAAACAAAATTTATTGTCGTGATTATTTTCATCTGTTTCTTTTTACTTTTTCCATGTGGTCATTAAATATATAAATTTACATTGTAGCTCTTATTTTATTTCAATTGGACAGAGCTGATCTAGAACATCTATGTTTTAGAGTAGTAAATTCATCAGTAAGTTTAATTTGTGTTAGAAAAAATTGTCATTTTTCTCTCATTTTCAATTCAATTTTACACATTATACTTTTGCTTCTATTGCATATTTTGTTATGACAGGGAGAAATTGCCCATTAACTTCACCCATGATCTTTATTATATATTAATATTCAGCACTTCCTTTACAATGCAAAGATTTGGAAACCATTTCATTGAAAATCCCTGGCTGAACTTTTATGCTATTTTTATCAGTTTTCCATCTATATACATTTTATTCAAAGATTTATTTTTTAGTTATTTCTTCCCCCTCCCCCTGCTCCCATTGTTTGTTCTCATTATCTGATGTCTGTGTCTGTTTGTTGTGTGCTTGTTTTCTTTTTTTTAAATTATTTTTATTTATTTATTTTTATTATATATCCTCCCCTTTCTGCTTGTTCTTGCTGTGTTCATTCTTGCGTTCTTCTGTGTCTGCTTATCTCCTCCCGTTGCGGCAACCCGCCAAGCCAGCTCACCGCATGGTGGCCTTGCCTCTCGTGGGCGGCTTGCCCTGCTCGTGGGGGCCCGCCCTGCTCGTGGGGGCCCACCCTGCTCTTGGGGGCCTGCCCTGCCCATGGCGGCTAGCCCTGCCTGTGGCGGCTTGCCCCCCCAAGGTGGTCCACCCGCTCGAGGAGGCCCCGGGAACCGAACCTGGGGCCTCCCGTGTGGCAAACCGGCGCCCTACCAATTGAGCTACAGCCGGCCCCTGTTGTTTTCTTTTTAGGAGGCACCAGGAACTGAACCTAGAATCTTCCATTTTGGAGGGAGGCACCAATCACTTGAGCCACCTCTGCTCCCTGCTTGTTGTGTCTCTCATTGTGTTTTCCTCATTGTGTCTCTTTGTTGCATCAGCTCGCTGTGTCAGCACGCTGTAAGCTCGCTGCATCAGCTCATCATGCCAGCTCACACTCTTGCTCGTATTCTTTAGGAAGAACTGGGAACTGAAACTGGGATCTCCCATGTGGTAGTTGGGCACCCAACCGCTTGAGCCACACCCAGGTCCCCATTCTATATACATTTTAAACTCCACAAGAGATTATTATCATTTTATCAGTCATGTTCCTTTAGATTTACCCATATAATTACCTGCCTGTTGTTCTTCATTCCCTCTTTCATTTCTGTGCTTCCTTTTGACATAATTTTTCCTGAGTCTAATGAATTACCTTTAATATGTATGTTAGTGCATGTTTGCTGTTGATGTGTTCTCTCAGTTTTTGTTAGTTGGAAAACAACTCAATTTCACCTTCATTTTGAAGGCTATTCATGCTGGATAAAGAATTCCAGATTGGCACATATTTTCTTTCAGCATTTTAAAGACACCATATCATTGTCTTCTTCTTTCCATGGTTTCTGATGAAATATTTATCCTTTAAAGGTAATTTATCTTTTCTTTTTGTGGATACTTTTACAACTATTTTTATGTCTTTACAAAAAAATGGTACTTTCATGTGCCTAGCATACTCCCCACTCCCATCCCAAATCCTCTTTGATGTTTGCTGACCTTCTGGATTTTGTAGGTTGATGTGTTTTGGCCAGTTTTGGAAAATTCTTAACCATTATTTCTTCATATATTGCTTTTACATCTTTATTCTTATTTTGAAAATGCAATTACAGATATTAAAACTTTTTTTATTATGTCTCATGTATCTATTTATATTATATAGATCCTTTTGGTCTCTCTGTTCTTTAGTCCATATATTTTCTAATATTCTTTCTTCTGGTTCACTAATCCTCTCTTCAACTTTTTAATCTGCAGTTTGAACATCTATTGAGTTCTTAATTTCAATTATTGTATTTTTTTCAATTCTAAAATTACATTTTGATTATTATTTATATATTCTAGTCACATGGTGAGATTCTCCATTTTGTCAAAAATTTTGTTAAACATTTTACTCTTAAGTTATTTTAAAGTCCGTGTCAGATAACTTCACTTCTGATTCACCTTTGGATCTGTCGCTATTGTCTGTTTATTCTCTTAATTTTATGCCTTTTGATCCTAGCTTTTGAAATATTATAGGGATGATGATTTGCCCAATATTGTCTACCACCAGACAGTATTTCCTTTTGCTTTCTGGGAGGCCTTAGATATGGGACAGACCAACGTTTTCAGAATGGAATTGGGTTTGTTCAGAAATAGATTTCACATTTTTTTGTGAGATTTGATCTAATTCCCATCACCCATGTTTCTTCAGTTGTCCTAACTGGAAATAAGTGATATTTGCTAGAGTCTCTCCACTTTGTAGTCTCAATCATTCAAATATTTTCCTCCTTCCTGTGAAACTGTCACTTTGCTCAGCTGCTCAGATCTCTAACTGACACTTTTTAACTTACTTCTTAGACCCTTGGCCTCTAAACCAATATAAAATTTAGCAAATGTCTTGAAGGGGAAAATGACACAATTCTCTTTGGAATTTTATCTCTTCAAGTCTTATTGTCTTGAATTTGAACTACAGGTTGTGATTCTGTAGATCCTGAAAATGATAAAAATCTTGGCTTAGACTCTAGCCACTTTGTGGATGTCCTCATATCCTCTTGTCCTAGTGCTGCTTAGGAATGGAAAGATTCATTAAGGGGAATGTAAGAGTTACCTCAATGGTGTTCTCTTCTCACCTTTCTCACCAGATTCCTGGCCCTTTAAGACCTGGAAACTGTGTAACTCTATCCATTCCTTAAATAGATTTTAATATAAAAATAATTTTCTAATTTTTCTCAGAGACTCACTCTGTAAGAAGTTACTACACCATATCTGAAATTCTACCTTTATCACAGTTTGTTAAGTACATTCCCTTTCACCTCTCAAACAATTTCTGAAATCCTACATCCACAATGAACATTTACAACTAAAAAGATTATCTTCTCTGAAAGGTATATCTTGATATGGAAATATTTACTCATCTCATTAAAAGTACATATTAGTTAAAAGGAAATACATTTATTTATTAAACTTACTTGTACATTTACTTTTGAGCTTTATTGTCATGTTATAAACTAAAATGCTAAATAAAAGTCATATGTCTAATTCTTTAATTATATGTTCATAGTGTCACAAAAAAATAAGGCCCATAAAAATTCTCTGTTGTCCCAGAAGCGTTCATCTACACTCCAAACCCTTTGTGGAATAAGCACTCAGATGATAAAGCCAAACTAGCCCCCTGTTCAAGTTTACCATTACAGATGTACAAAAAAGGCTGCTTTCCATTTTTTTCTGTTTCTCTACTCTCCTACCATTACCTCTGGTCACCTCAGAAAACCAGATCATATTTATAATTGGAATTATTCTGCATTTCAGTAAGTATAGTACCATTTGGGGACTTCTTCCTTTAATTAGGTTTCAGGAAACTTTGCTCCACAAATAGAGGAGAACTTTAAGCCTTGACTGAGCTATTACACTAACTCTAAAGAAAAATGAGTCAACATGTACAAACAGCTGCTATCTTCCCCACTTACATTTGGGAGAAAGGGGATAAGCTAGATAACAGAGTGGCTATAATAGGGATAACTTCATATGGGTGATTGAAAATGGAAAGAGTTACCATATGAAAAGTATATCGAATAGGAAGAGTGATGTCCCAGCACAAATTCTCTGGCATTCACACATTTACCTTAGGTCAAGTCATGTTTTATTCTACTATTCCTGTCATAATGGACATGAGAATGGACTTATTTTTGCCCTGTGTAGTCTTACCTATATGAAAATAGTGAAAAATTGATTACTCCTAAGATGAACAGTAATATAGCCTATTATGTGCTAAAAAGTACATTTTAAAATTAATTTTATTACAAAAGAACTTCATTCCCAGAATATTCACCAGTGAAAAGTCAGTGTCATAATTACATTGTGAAAGTTTTAACAGTGCATTTGTTTGCTATTTCTTCTCTGATTTGTCATTGACATTTTTGCCTTATTAGATTCATTACAATCATGGTGTGATATCCATACAATTGCAGGCATAACACATACTTTCATATACACCTTTAAATTGCTTCAGTTTCCAGCAGAGTCATTAGGATAATCTAAAAACCAGGATTCTGACATATATGAACTACTTGATATCTAAGTACATAATGGTATTTAGTCAATTTGGTTAGAAAACAGTGGTGTTTGGGGAAATTTTTGTAACTTCTTATTTCAGGTAATATAAGTAGGAGAGCAATCTGAAGAAAATATTTTGGCTTAGGTTGAGAAGTACAATAGAGAAACCAATTACAGCTTTTCTTTTCCCACAGATATATCCCAAAATTAATATCTACAAATATAAAGGTAAGCTGACAGTTCTCTCATAAAGAAGTACTTCATTCTGATGATGTCCTTTCAGCTGCTCAAAGGAACATAATTGCTCTTCTAACCTCAAGAGATAGGAAAAAAATGTTCTTTCAATATAATTATTTTTTCTCAATTTTTCCTATTACAAAAACAATATTTACATGTATAATCACAGCATTCTTTCAAAAATATATTACTGGTGCATCCATATAAAATAAAATGTTGAATAAAGACATCAGAAAAGAATTTATTTTTTATTTTAGAATCTCATTTTCTAACCAGAGAATGCAATTACTTTCCAAATACTAGGCATGCTGGAACAAAATAAATGATGTTATTATATGTCTGTGCTACCCACTTGGCTTATTTTCTTATACTTCATTCCTCAGGATTACTAAAAGTGGAGAATAAAAGCATAAAAGTAATATTCAATATGTTTTACTTCATGTGAATTTGATTTACAAATAGAGCAGGAAAAAGGTGATTAAATTGTGGCAATATATTGAATTCGCTCCATATACTTTACATATTTGGGGAAAGATGGAGAAACATTACTATTAAATCTCAAAACTTAGAGATTAATTCTTGGGGTTAATTCACCACTTCTAACATGGTCATGAAAAACAATTCATTCAGGAATAAGGAACTGGATCAATGGGTCTTAATTTTTTAATTTTTTTGGTGGAGTGGGGGAGCCTGGGCCACCTTTGAGATTTGATAAAAATGTTGGAAATTTAATTGATAAAAATGGATTTGTGCAAATAATTCAGACTTCGGAATAATTTAAAAAGATTCAAATACCCCTGAGATCTTTTAAGGTATTATGGTTTAAGAAATCCTAATTTAAATGAAATAATCTCCATTATTTTATGCCTAAAATTAAAGATTAAAGACTGGAATAATAAAACCCAGAATAAATGTCAATGAATACTTGTTCTTCCATTGGATTGGATGAATTGGGTTGAATTTGAATTGAGTTGAAAAAAAACAGCACATAACTGGTGGCTGTTGGAGAGGCTGACCTGAGCTCTTGTCCCAACCCTAAGTATATTAATCAATAAGGCTCTAAAATGAAGCACTTGGGGAGCTACTTCATGGTTCTCAAACATATAAGCTGCTTCACAATTACCAAATAAGGTGATGAAATAACACACCTTCCCAACATCTAAAAGCTTCCCACCTAGTATGGTTTTTCCTTGGATGGGGCCCTGGTGCCTATATTTTCCTCTGGGTTTTTATGAGGTGTAGTTAAGCTCTACCTACATGATTCCCAAGATTTATATCATCATTATACTATTTCATTCAGCAGTTGCCCATTTATATGCCATGCAAACCATGTAAAATATGTCTGGTTGAAGAAAATTTAGACAAACAAAAACATTTGTATTGTATTACATATGTTGCAACAACCTTGCACTTACTTTTAAAAAAATATTGTAATAGAAACGATTTTTGTCTTCACCTTAACTTTATTCATTTATAACATATTAGTATGCAAAGATGGTAAAAGAATAGAAAAATGAAAATTCAAAATGTGGCAGAAAGTTGCCACTCACTCGTCTTAAGTAAGTGCATTATGATTTACTAGAACAGTTTTTATGTCTATAATCTTAAATTTTTAAAAAATTTTCTGGATTATTAGTAGTTGGTAAAACACACACATACTGTATCATACTATTACACATAAAAACAAATAAACAAATTTAAGAATAAAATTTGTGAATATTTTATATTTATGAGGAAGAGACTATTCTGATCACATGTTCAAAATGATAGACTTTCTGTAATATTAAATATAACTTTAATAGAACTACATAAGGAAGAAAAAGAAAATATAAAATAGTAAAATAGAAGAGGCACATATGTCCCTTTGGAAGGAGGAGTAAAAATATAAATAAAATAAAACAACATGGGAGTCTATGAAGAACTTTTATTAAAATGGGGAATAAAATCAGAGGTCTTGGAAAATTCATTTTCCTCTGAAACAAACTTACTATAAGAAACAAGAAATTGGGCCCGGCTGTAGCCCAGTGGATAGGGCAGCAGTTCACCACATGGGAGGTCCCGGGTTCAGTTCCAAGGGCCTCTCCGAGTGGGCAGACTGCCTTAAGAGGGCAATCCACCATGGGCAGGGCAAAGCCGCCATGAGCAGGGCAAAAAGCCGCCACAGGCAAGGCAAAGCCGCCACGGGCAGGGCAAAGCCACCACGGACAGGGAAAGTTGCCTGCGAACAGAGCAGAGCCGCCCACGAGCAGAGCAGAGCCACCTGTGAGTGGGGCAAGCTGCCTGCATGGTGAGCTGACTTGGCGCGTTGCCACAATAGGGGGAGACAAAGAAGACACAGAAGAACGCAAAAATGAACACAGCAAGAACAAGCAGAAAGGGGGGGGGGATATGTAACAACAACAAAAAAGAAACAAGAAATTATTGAAAAATATTTGCTTTCAGTCTTTGAAAGTTTCAAGAAAACAATTTATGAATAAAAAGGAAATAATTAGGAAGATGGAACAAGTTAAGGCAAAGTGAGTATCTGTTTAAAGAGGATAAAAAATAAAGACCAACTAGTCAAATTAAAAGCCACATTATTGATAATAAGGAAATTTAGCATTGTATAAAATTGAATTGATGATGTAGAAGTTTAGCTTGAGTAGCTCTTTCAAATTTAGAGAAAAACAAGTAATAAGAATAATAATTAAATTAAGTTCTCAGGAGTATCCATCCAGATATGCTACAGTCTGGATTCCTAACCATATCAATAAGGATTAATCCCCAGCAATCAGCTATAATAAAACAAGAAGATTTCCCTTTTTAAGAAGATTTTGGATCAGACATCACAGGGAGACAATGTTCAAACTATTTTCTGAGAATGTACTATGAAAAACACACCAACATTCTTCTAATTAAAAAGGTTGAAAGGGATAACTAATTGCTATAAGTGAATTGACAAAAATGTGTAAAAGCAATTTAATAATTGTCCTTTTTGAGCTCCAATATACAACACAATTAAAATAATACTGTACTGATCCATCAATATTTTTCATGTCCTGCTTTTTGCATGATGTACAAGTATTCATTTAAACTTTCACAGCCATGATAAAATGATTAGACTACTGGATGGGCACATAGCTGTGTGATAAAGGATATTAAGAAGACACTGAGGGAGCATAAAGAAGAATTTAAAAGCTTGGAAAGAAAAGTTACAGCTCTTATGGGAATGAAAGACAAAATGGATGAGATTGAAAATACACTAGAGGCATATGATTGCTGATTTGAAATGACAAAGTAACAAATAAGTGAACTAAAAGCAGAGCATCTGAACTAGAATAGACAGAAGAACAGAGAAAAGAATAGAAAAAATTGAACAGCTTCTCAGGGAGTGAATGGCAGTGTGAAATGCACAAACATACATGTTATGGGTGCTGCAGAAGGAGAAGAGAACAGAAGAGGGGCAGAAAGAATACTTGAGGAAACAATGACCAAAAATTTCCCAACTTTTATGAAAGACATCAATATCCAAGAAGGACAGTGTACTTCAAACAGAATAAATCTCACCTACTCTGAGACATATACTATTCAGAATGTCAAATGCCAGAGATAAATAATTCTGAAAGCAGCAAAAGAAAACCAAGTCATCACATACAAGTGATGCTCAAAAAGACTAAATGCCAATTTCTCATCAGAAACCATGAAGGCCAGAAGGCAATGGTATGATACATTTAAGATACTGAAAGAGAAAAACTGCCGGTCAAGAATCCTTAATCTGGAAAAATGTCCTTCAAAATGAGGGTGAGATTAACATCTTCACAGATAAACAGAAGTGGAGATTTTGTCATCAAGAGACTGGACTTACAAGGAATACTAAAGGGAATGTGCATCCTGAAAGGAAAACACAAGAGAGAGAAGTTTGGAGAAGAGTGTAAAAATGAAGATTATTAGTAAAGGTAACTTAAAAGGGTTAAAAGATAGACAATAGTAAAGTATAATAACAGAAAGCTAAAGAATAGAATGGGCAAAGTAAGTAATACCTTTACAGTAATAACATTGAATATCAATGGGTTGAACTCACCAATCAAAAGACAGACTGGCAGACTGGATAAAAAAAATAAGAGCCATCTATGGAGTATACAAGAGATTCATCTCAGACACAAGGACACAATTAGTCTGAAAACGAAAGTTTGGAAGAAGGTATTCTGGAGTACTTACACTAATATTGGGTGAAATAGATTTTAGACACAAAACTGTTATAAGAGATGAAGAATATCATTATGTACTAATAAAAATAGCAATAGACCAAGAAGAAATAACAATACTAAATATTTATGTATCTAAACTCAGTGCACCAAAATGAATGAGGCAAACACTGGCAAAACTGAAGGTAGAAATAAACATCTCTACAATAATAGTTGGAGACTTCAATACTCCATGATCATCATTAGACAGAGCAAAAGAAAACAGAAAGACTGAATAATATGATAAATGAACTAGGCCTAACAGACATATAAAGAATATTGCACCCCAAAACAGCAGGAAGTGCTCATGGATCTTTCTCCAGTATAGACCAAATGTTGGGTCATACAACATGTTTCAAAACATTTTAAAAGTTTGAAATTATACAAAGCACTTTTCTCTGATCATAATGGAATGAAGCTGGAAATCAATAACAGGTGGTAAAAGGGAAAAAGCACAAAATTAAACAACACATTCTTAAACAATCAGTGAGTCAAAGAAGAAATTGCAAGAAATCAGTAAATATCTCAAGATGAATGAAAATGGGAATACAACATATCAAAACCTATGGGATGCAGCAAAGACAGTGCTGAGAGGGAAATTTATAGCCCTTAATGCTTACATAAAAAAGAAGAAAGAGTTAAAATTAAAAACCTAATTGCACACCTGGAGGAACTAGAAAAATAACATCAAACTAATCCCAAAGCAAGCAAAAGGAAAGAATTAACAAAGATTAAAACAGAAATAAATGAAATTGAGAGCAAACAAACAAAAGAACAATAGAGAGACAAATGGCCTAAATCAAATAAATTAGTTTATTTTCACAGGACTTTTTTGCGGGATCTAGCAAGAAATAATTTTTATTGTCTCTACAGGAAAAGGCAATTCTACAGCTGCAAATAATCGTCCTTTGCACCACTTGCACATGATCCCTAGCAGAAATGAGGAAGACGTGCAAGAGGCAAGGGGTTGGGTCAAAGGGCCAGGGAAAGAGAGGGATAAGGAGAAAGATCTCACGTGAACTTCCCACCACCACCAATTGATCCTTTCCAATAATGTCATCCAATAAGCCTCTTACGTGCTTTAGTTGGTTTTCATCTCTTTCAACTGACCTATTACTATCATTTAACGCTAGGTTTACTTGAGGAAATGAATCTCTTATTTGATAATTATAGAGCCCATTTTGGAAGCAGTTTTATTGTGTAGTTACCGACTGATTTAACTTTTGCCTTCATATGTTAATGTTCAGAATATTAAATGTTATTGATAAAAGGGGTTTCATGAGCAGGATGATCCATCATGTGAACACAATCAAGATTTTTTCTGTTGCTTTTATGTTGTCAGCCTTTCTCTATGATTCCCAGGGTTAACATTAACCATGTTGGCAGAAATAAATCCCTGCTGTTACCCTAGGGCAAGCTACTTGGAGTTCCCCATGTGAGAAGCAGCTAAATATCAAACAGGATACATAATTTGAAAGATATTCTTTGTGACTTCTAATTCTGTGTCTAATTTAAAGACACTATTTGCTTTCTCCTTCTATGGCACATTAATTGTCATAGTCTATTTCTCCCAAACTGCAGCTATTTAAAAATCTGTGTTATATCTCATTTCAGCAGTAATGGAAAAGTGTTTTCTGCCACTTTGAGGGTGTATTTTATGTGCTCATTTCCTATTATTTTAAATCAGATCATCCCAATTATTATCCCTACATTTGGAGAAAATCCAACAAGCGGATTTCATGTGATTTATTAATAAACCCCAGGAATTAAAATGTATCTAAACAGAAAAAATATATATGCTATTTAACATAGAATATTTATTTTGAAATTTTTATAGATTAACAAT
Organism: Chaetophractus vellerosus; assembly: GCA_004027955.1. Lineage (NCBI taxonomy): Eukaryota > Metazoa > Chordata > Mammalia > Cingulata > Chlamyphoridae > Chaetophractus > Chaetophractus vellerosus. The sequence goes on from PVKH010006341.1 coordinate 19,697, forward strand.
ATTTATGTATCGGGTTACATATTATCCTTAATATTACTTTTACCTAGAATTATAACAAATGTCAATTATTAAGGAAATATTAGAGTCTTGCTTACAGAATTATCTTTTGGATGTATATTTGTAGATGTTATAGTTAGCTACCTCTCCCCAAAGTTTTTTTAACTGAAATTTTGAAAAGGTAAGGAATATGTTTTCTTTATGCTCTGTTGAAATAGGTACTTAATATAGAAGAGCAGTTATAAGATTTTAGGGAGATATTTTGAGCCAATGAATGTTCCAGTTAGGGACAAAACTTTGAATGATAATGATGAACACAGTGAAGAATAAGTTTTTCTGGACAGTAAGAAAGCCACATGAAAACAGGCCACATCAACCCATGTTGTACAATTAATTTTTACAAGGTGCCTCCTTTGATGAGGCAACAGATGCTTAAAAACAATATGACTTTAAGAAAGCAAAATCCGGGGCTGGCTCGATAACCCAGTGGATAGGGCGCCGGCATACCACATGGGAGGCCCTGGGTTCGATTCCCGGGGACCTCTCCTAGCGGGCAGACCGCCTTGAGAATGGCAAGCCGCCATGGGCGGGCCGGAGCCGCTGTGGGCAGGGCAAGAAGCTGCCACGGACATGGCAAGAGCCGCCGCGGGCAGGGCAGGTCGCCCGCGAATGGAGCGCAGCCAGCCACCCGCGAACTGAAAGATGGCCGTGAACAGACGCAGAGACCGCCCACAAGCAGGGAAAGCTGCGCCTGTGCAGTGACCACTCTCAGCGCGTCGCCGTAGCGGGGGGAAGGGGAGATATGTAATAAAATAAATAAATCTTTAAAAAAAAAAAAGAAAGCAAAATCCAGGATCTAGTAGTCAATGAAAGACTAAATCTCTTCATTCTATACCTACATACAAAATCATAATTTGATGTATTAAATAATAGATAATATATAATGATGACTTATATAAGGAAAGTTATGTTAAACATTCTCTATTTAACGTGACAGTGAATTACATAGTAGATTTAAGAAATGTGTTCATTATGCTCTTCTGCCTCTTTTATTTGAACCTATAATTAGCACTACACTTGATAAATATATGTCCCAGAGACTTAAGTCTTTGGGCTGTCTATGTGCCAATCTAGCCCTGAATTTCAGCAGAGTTGCAACACTTACTCCCCAGTTCATTGGACTCACCCAGGACAACTAACAAGGAGATGATGATGGACAACGCCCATCCCAAGGAACAGAGAGTGTCTGCAACTGCAAGCAAGATAGTTCCATCCATCTGCTCCATGGGATCTAAGCCCCCTCTCAATTAGAAGCAGAGTGAGAATCGCCATCCCCAAATCCTCAAGATTGGAGAATGAACAGAACTAAAGTAGACTTATTATTATTCTACTATAGACTTATTGTTATGCTAGCAATGGAAGAACTCTTACTGATTTAAAGGCAGTGGCCACGAGAG
>PVKH010006342.1:0-21291 GCA_004027955.1 Chaetophractus vellerosus
TTACTATTTTTAAAATATATTTTTATGACAGAACTTGCAAACTTACAAAACAATTATGCACATGTTCAGAATTCCCAAACAACACCCTTCTATCCACACACCACACCCGAGTGGAATATTTGTTACAGATTATGAGATAATATCATCTGATTATTACCACGTCCACAGTGTACATTTGACACACTTTTTCCATACTATCCCATTATCAACACAGTACATCTTTGGCATAGATGCAAGAATATGACATTATTACTGTTAACCACACACCATAGGTCACTCCAGTTGTATTTTTTCCATGTTTCTCCACATTCCCACCACCCTGCAACAGTGATGTACACCTGCTCTAGCTCACGAAGGACACTCTTGCATCTGTACCATCAACCAGTATTTTCATCCACCTCTGGGTTTACTGTGCGATTCAGTCCCTAGATTATCCTCTAGCTTTCTGTCAATTGGCATTTACATTCCTACACTACCATTTTCAGCCACAACCCCATTTATAAACCAGCTGTTACTCACTGTAATGTTTCACTATCAACTCTGTACATTTCCACACCTTTACAGTAAAGCTAATTAAAACTTCTACATACATTAAATATCAGTAGTCTATATCAGTCCTCCTCTTACCTCCTTTAAGAATCCACCACCTACTACCAGGTCTTGAAGATATTTTCCTATATTTATTTCTAGAAGTTTCATGGTTCTTGCTTTTATATTTAGGTATTTAATTCATTTTGAGTTAATTTTTTAATAGGATGTGAGATGGGGGTCCTCTTTCCTTCTTTTGCTATGGATATCCAATTTTCTCAGCACCATTTGTTGAATGGACTGTTCTGCCTGAGCTGGGTGGATTAGTAAAAAAATCAGCTGACCATAGATGCGAGGGTCTGCTTTTTAACCATCAGTTCAGTTCCATTGGTGTATGTGTCTGTCTTTATGCCAGTACCATGCTGTTTTTTATCACTCTGGCTAGGTAATATGACTTAAAGTCTACAAATGAGAGTCTTCCAACTTTGCTTTTCCTTTTTAAGATGTTTCTGGCTATTCAGGACCCCTTACCCTTCCAAATAAATTTGATAATCATGTTTTCCATTTATTTTAAAAATGCTGGTGGAATTTTTATCGGGATTGCATGGAATCTGTATATCAATTTGAGTAGAATTGACATCTTAATAATACTTAGTCTTTTAATCAATGAGCATGGAATATTCTTCCAATTATTTAGGTCTTTTTTAAAATTTCTTTTAACAATGAGTTGTAGTTTTCTGAATACAATACTTTAAATCGTTGGTTAAGTTTATTCCTGAATATTTAGGATTTATCTGTCATATTTTATTTTCACCACTTTTTTGACACTGTTAGTTTACTCTTATTGATATAATCTTCATTTCTAGATTCTCTTTCAGGCCTCTCTCTCTCTCCTGTCTTTACTTTTCAGGCTCACCCTTTAGTATTTCCTGCAAAGCAGGTCTCTTGGACTCTCTTAGTTTCTGTTTATCTATGAAAATTCTAAACTCTCCCTCCTTTTTGAAAGACTATCTTGCCAGATATAAGATTCTTGGCAGGAGTTTTTCTCTTGCAGTGTCTTAAATATATCATACCACTGTCTTCTTGCTTCCATGGTTTCTGGTGAGAAATCAGCATTTAATCTTATTGGGTATCTCTTATACATTATGCATTGCTTTGCTCTTGCTGCTCTCAGAATTTCTTTGTCTTTGGCATTTGAGATTCTGATTATTATGTATCTCAGAGTTAGTCTCTTAGGATTTTTTCAGATGGGAGTATGTCGTCCTTCTTGGACATGGATATCTATGTCCTTCAATAGGGTTGGGAAATTTTCTACCATTATTTCTTAAAATATTCCTTCTGCCTCTTTTCCCTTCTCTTCTTCTTCTGGGACACCCATGACATGTGTGTTTGCATGTCTCTGCTGTCCTTTAATTCCCTGAGACCTTATTCAAATTTTTCTAAGCTGTTCTTTTGTATGTTCACTTTCAGAGGCAATTTCTTCAAGCTCACCAATCCTTTCTTCTGCTTCCTCAAATCTGCCATCACATGATTCTAGTGTATTTTTAATGTCATTTATTGCACCTTTCATTCCCATAATATCTGCTATTTTTCTCTGTGTGCTTTCAAATTCTTTTTTGTGCTCATCCAATGTCTTCTTAATACCCTTAATTTCTTTAGCCATCTCATTGAATTTATTAAGGAGATTTGTTTGAACATCTATGATTAGTTGTCTCAACTCCTTTATGTCATCTGGGGGCTTATCTTGTTCCTTCACGTGGGCCATATCTTCCTGTTTCTTGGTGTGGGTTGTAATTTTTTGTTGGCTGTCTTGGCATCTGGCTTACTAGAGTATTTATTCTGGGTGGAGTTTTTCTCTTTAGTTTAGGGCTTCCTGCCCTTCTTTGTTGCTGGTTGTGTAGTAGGAGCCAAGGATGTAGTTGGTGCTATAAGCTATGGAGGCTCAAGCTATCCTTATTGCCCCAAGGACCAATGAAGCTTCTCCCAACTTTCTCCTTTGCCAGGGGTAGGGACAGAGCCACAGCTGTGTGGAATAATCCAACTCATGCAAGCCTGGACTATAGTTGCCCAGAGAGACTGATGAAGCTTCATGCCCCTTTCTCCCCTGCCTTAGGCAGAGATGGAGGTGTAGGTGTGGGCAGCAGTCTATGCAGTGCAGGTCCAAGATGACCACTGTTGCCCCGGTAGAGTTCCGATTATTCAGTCTGTGCCAGCTAAATATACCTGCAGTTACCTGGATAGGCTAGTGCAGGGCCCGTCAGCTTCCTCCCTCCTAGAGGGAGGACTGAAGCCTAGGCTAGCCAATCTGGGTGAAAGAAACCCATTTCTATGGTCACTGTGATTTTCAGTCAGCCCAGCTTCCCCTCAACCCTGGGGGTGGAGTCAAAGTGGCAGCTACTGGCCTCCTTCTGACTTAGACAGGCTCCAACTTTAGCTGTTCTTAGGGTTATACTTTAGCCAGCCAAATTGACTAATCGTAGCTGAAATCAGTGGCCAACCATCGCTTCCTCCCTTGTTTTTGGGAAGTGGAGCTTCCAATTCCTGCCACAGAATAGCTCCAGGGTGGCTGGCGCTGCCAAAGTAGGATAATCACGGGCCTCCGCAGCATGGCCTTTAATTTCCTGGAGAGGCTGGCGCAGCTCCCCTCAGCTTCCTCCCTGCCCAAGATGGGCCTGGGGCTTAGGCTCAAGCGGCAATCTGATCTAGATGGAAGAAAGCCAGTCCCTACCAGCAGTGTGATTTTCAGTCAGCCCATTTCCCCTCATGTCAGGCACAGAGTTAAGATGGTGGCTACTGCTGTCTTTCTGACTTGGACAGTTTCAAACTTTAGCTGTTCTTAGGATTATACTTTAGCCCACCTAATTTACTAATCATTAGCTGAAGTTGGTGCCCAAACATCTCTTCCTCCCCCATTTTGGGAGGAAGATCAGCTCCCGAGGTGGCTTGTGCCTCCAGTGGAGAATGGGCCCCAGCCTCTGTGGCGTTGAGCGCTCTACTTATCAATCTTTTCTGAAGATGGGCAGTCTCCTCCTTCCATTCTTTCAAGGATGTTGCAGAATGCACTTCTGGTCTCCTGGAGCCCCCTAAACAAGTATTCTAGACAGCTCTGGGTGATCAGCAACTGCCCTGTAGCAGGAGCTGATTCTCGGAGTTCTTTGCTGCCATCTTGCTGTTGCCGATTCTAGTATGTTTTTAATATCTTTTGTGTTGCCTTTCACTACCATAAGGTCTCTTAATTTTTATGTATGTTTACAATTTCCTCTGTATGCATGCCCAGTGTCTTCTTAATTTTCTTTATCTCTTCCTTCATATCCTTGAACTGATTTAGGAGATTTGTGTGGCTATCTCTGGTTAGTTCCAAATCCTTCCTCTTCTCCAGGTTTTTAATATGTTCCTTTGTCTGGGCCATATTTTCCTGTTTCTTAGTATGGCTTGTAAATTTTTCCTGACGTTTAGGTATCTGTATATCTTGATGGGCTTATTCTGCTGGTCAATATCTCTCTCTTGCCTAGGGTTTTATTGTTGTTTGGCTTTGTGTTAAAGCTCTTCTTTGAGTCTTATTTTTGCTTTTTAAAAATCTTTAGAATTTCCCACGTATAACTGAAAAAAAGGAAAATAAAAAAGAATAGAAACAAGGAGGAAAGGGGGAAAAAGAAAGAAAAAAAACAAGCCTTCCTCTCTCAGGCCACCAGTGTCCAGCTAGGCCACTCCTCACCAGCCACCTGCACCATTCACCCCTTGGCCCCATTGTTCTTCCAGTGTCCAACTGCACCCCACCTTACTGTTCACCTATGCAGCTTGCCCTCCAGCCCTGCCACTCCCTTGGCACCTGCCTGCACCCTCCTCGCTGGCCACCATTTCTTGAGGATGAGTTCAACCTTCCTCTCCCTACTATACCATCTTGGATCTCAGACATAATTTATGACAGGGCATTTATTGAGCATTTTCTATGTGACAAACATTGTTCTGATGATCTTCCATGTATTATTCTATTTACTTTTTATAATCATCCTATGAAGATAGTAATATTATTGTCCCTATTTGATTGATGATGACACTAAGGACCAAGAGGTTAAGAAACTTTACCAAGGACATACAAATGGTAAATGGTGAAACTAGGATTAGCAGATAATTACAACAAAAAGAAAATCTAAATTCAGTAGGTAAATAAAAGAAGTGAGATTATATTTTGGAGGTTATTTATAGTCCTTGAACAGAGTAATGCAGTTTTCCTTGATGGTGATTATAAAGACACTAAAAGTGAATCCTCTTTGGAGAGTTCTGTGCTTCCCAGAGGTGGCGCTCAATGTAATTTCCAATGGAAATTGACAGAAAGAGAGAGGAGTACTGTGTGTGTTTGGAAATCACAGATTATTTGTACATCTGGAGGTAGCATCAGATCAGACAGCCAGGCCAGCAGTGGGAGTTGGCCTTATTAAGACTTTTGAGTTCTACCTCTTATCTTATTGGAAAATAATATGTACTGACCTCCCAAATTAAATTAAAAGAATATATATCTCTAAAAAGAGTGAGTTGAAGTTCAGTTGGCTACTTGACATTTTGATAGGTATTTATGTATTCTTTCTTAATTTTGGTTTTACAGAGTTGGTTTTCTTTTATGTTTGAGCCAGCGTTTTGTTTTTTTTTTTCCAGGTCTCAAAGCATTTTCATAGGCTTTGGGCACTATGACTTTAGTGCATTACATATAAAACAGCCCTAACCAAAGGGGGTGGGGTGGGGATTCAGTTTTAATAGGCAGCAGCAGTGAGCAGATTGCTGTAGCTTCCCAAAGAGCAGTAGAATAAAGAGTGAGACATTAATAGATGTATTGCATCAGTTTTATCCAACATGATCTAGCATAGTCAAGGGAAGAGTAGGCTATGCTTTGCAACAGTTTCCCAAGTCCTTATGTGTCCACGCACCAGATATATTTTTAAGTGCCACTGTCCCATACCAACATTCCCTGTCCCATACCAACAGCCACAGGGACTAGATTAAAAAGCAAATAAAACAATAACAATCTAGCTTCCTAAATTGTCTTCTCTGCAGCAATCTAGGCCTCACTCCCAATTTTTCCATTTTTTAGCCCCTTAGTCTCTGTGAAACCCAGTTTCAAAGACTCACCTAGTTTGTATTATCTCTATTTGATTGGTGAATTCTTTTTGGAGAATTATCTGGCTTGGTCCTGGCAAAACATTTTGGGAAAGCCAAAGATATTGCTTTCCACAATGTGCTTTTGATGCCTTTATAGTGAAGCTTGGATCTATGTCTAGTTTTCACCTCAAATTTCAAAAGTGGATCCTGAGATACAAAAAAGATTAGTGATTCACCAGAGCTTCAAAGCTATTGGTGGTAGAAGCAATATTATAATTAATATTTCCTAATTCCTAGTCTTGTGCAATTTTTTTGGTCTTCTTCTTCTTATCTTCTATTTTTTTCACCTATAAAACAGGGTGAAGGTAAACTCAGGTATCAAGGAAAAGCAACTAGTCTTTTGAACATTACTCAGTAAGGAAGTAGAGTTAAAGTACATACTAATAACAATATTAATAACAGTTAACATCCTTAAGTTGCTTTACAGTTTATGGAGAAAGCACTTTTCAGTGTGTTACTTCATTATATTTTCACAATGAACTTGTCATCTGTCTGTTGTTACCCATATTTTATAGTTTAGAAAACCATCATTTAAGGGACTCAACCAAGATCACATAGTCATCAAATGGTAGAGCCAAGACTTAGGTTTGGTATTGTGATAACAAATTCTGTTTTCTTTCTTCTATGATACATCATTGCCTTCCCCCAATTCCAAAATAGTGGAATCTATTAACACAGTTTTAATTAATATGAAAATTGAAATAATGTGGACAATGTTTACATTCTCTGCAAACTTATCCCTAGTAAAACAAATAGTAGTATATAAGCCCCTTTGCAAGAGTCATTATTTATAGCCATTCAGAGATCTAACTGCTTCTGATGATTTCAGAAGCATCTCCTGTCAAAAATCAATATGAAGACTCTGTATGTATACCTTTAAATGAATCTCCAAATGATCTTTAAGATGGAATGTAGCTAAAATATTTTTAGTTACTGCAAGTATTAGAAAGTAATACAATTGAATTTATTTTAAAATATATTGTGATTTATGTATTTTATTAAATAAGAGCCTTCTTTTAATCATGAGGATTACGAATAAAATTCATGATATTTTCTCATCCCGTTGAAGATTTTAAGGTACTCTTACAATTGCTATGTCATATGATACTGAAAACAATCCTGTGAAATTAATAATGCAAATGTTATTATTATTTTCATTTCACAGATGAGGAAACCAAAGGCTAGAAAAGTGAAATGATGCATTCAAAGTCACACAGCAAGGATTTACAAAAGTTGTTTATTGATATTTATGTGACACAATTTAGCAGTCTTTTCAAAGGCTACAACAGATTTTTAAAATCACATTGCAAGCTCTGTGAGAGCCAAGAAAATCTCTTATTCAGCTTTGGAACTTTGGTGCCTAGCTCATTGCATGACACAGAGTGGGTGCTCAATAAATATTGGTTGAATGAATGGAAGAGGATTTGGCATCATGGTCTTGAGGAGAAGCTACCCATGGAGAGATTGTGATTAGAAGAAGCCTGTTTGAAATGTGTGTTGATTCTCAGGACTTTTTTTTTTAAAGATTTATTTTTTATTTATTACAAATCCCCCCCTTTCTGCTTGTTCTTGCTGTGTTCATCTTTGCGTTCTTTGGTGTCTGCTTGTCTCACCCCGCTGCAGCGACCCGCCGAGTCAGCTCACCACGCGGCGGCCTGCTTGCTCGTGGCGGCTTGCCCTGCTCACAGGGGCTTGCCCTGCCCGTGGCAGCTTGCCCTGCCCATGGCGGCCTGCCTTCTCAAGGCGGTCTGCCCTCTAGAGGAGGCCCCGGGAACTGAACCTGGGGCCTCTTATGTGGTAAACCGGCACCCTACCATTTGGGCTACAGCTGGCCCCCTCTCAGGACTTTTTATAGTTGGGAAGGCTCTGAGATTTCTTAGGTGTATTGGCCTTCAGACTGAATGCACATTACCCAGCTGTGCTACACAGCTTTTCTAAACATCCTTCTATTATAGCATTCATCACACTGTATGCTGATTATTTGTTTAGTTGTCTGTCACGCTTTGCTGCTCTGAGTCTCTTAGAGTAGGGCTGATTCCCATTGTACTCCAGTCCATAGCATTGAGCTTAGCATATAATTGGCACCAAGTAAATGTGTTGAATGAATAAATGAACAAACAAATGATATGACACAGGTAGGTAGATCATTGAGAAAGGAACAGAATTTGGAACAGAGAAGCATTAACGTAATTTCATCTGATTCAATATTAAGTTGGTAACAAAGGTAGCAGCAATTTTCCATGGTGCATTTGCCTTTTTAAATAATATGTATATGTTTAAAGTTGTAAGTCTTCTCAAAGTCATTTAAAAGTTGTTATACTGAATACATCTAATAAATTTGAGCCCCACCCCACTTTTTTGTAAAGGAATATTTTGTGTTTAAGGAGAAATTAAGTCTGGTACCAAGTCTTAAGACGATTTCAAATATGGAAATTTAACAAATAGATTGACTTAACTATCAAGGTTAGTTGTATGCCATTTCTAACTCTTACTGGCTGTGTCACCTAAGGTGAACTAAGCTTTTACTTGTGTAAGCTTCATAATCTGAAAAATAGGGATACTAGTACTTTCCTTGATTAAATGAGACCGTATTTGTGAAAGCTCCTAGCATAATACCTGGCTTATAGTAGGAGCTTTATAATGTTTATTGAATAAATGAATGAATGATCCTCATTTTCCTTCGACTTCATACTCCTTTGACCCTCATGCTCCTGTCACTGAACTCTTGATCCTTTCAGCAAAATTGTTGGGAGGAGGAAAATAGTAAGAAATGATGGTATCAAGCAGAATTCAGCTTTTAAATATCATGTGCTGTGACCACACTACTAATACTGTCTGGAATGCCCATTTATGCCCCTTCTGATGCTGATATTTTTTGCCTCAATCTCTCAAAGAATTTTAGAATCCATATTATTTCCTTTCCTTTGGCTGTATTTCCTTTGAGAATGGAACTTGGGGCCTTGGTACTGAATATGTTAGCTCAATACTCCTATTGTTCACGATTTAGTCTTCTGCTTCTTCGTGGTCTAAATTGTCCTTAATGTGAAGCTGAGCTTGTAATGTGCATTTGAGGTGATGTGTAAATTTTTTCACTGGCTCAGGTGCCTTCTCTACCTAGCAAGCCTGGGTCACCTTTACAAAATCAAGATTTGGTGTACAAGCACCCTCATAAATAATGCCCTTTGCAGGGGAAATATAAATGGAATTTGCTGAAATATGGCCTATTATATAAAAATTTATGTTTTGATTATCATTTTTATTATATGAAACAAGCTTGAGCTTTATAAAATCATTCAGAAAAGAGATCTGCATCGCTGATAGGAATGTATACCTGCTTGGCATCTATATATAGCAAAGTGAAAGCCACATGGACATTTCTAAGTATATTATTTTTTTCCTCTCTGCTTTGAAAATCCAAATTAGATTACTGTTTCGGTCAGCCACAGAAGTGCCTTTTGAAAATATACCAAAATTGGTCGGTCTCTATAAAGGGTATTTATTTGGGGTAGAAACTTACAGTTACCAGGCCACAAAGCATACAGTTCTTCCCATACCAAAGTCCATGTGTTGGAGCAAGACAGCTGCCGACGTCTCCAGGGTTCAGGCTTCAGGGTTCCTCTGTTCCCGGGGCTGCGTTTCTCTCCGGGCTTAGCTTCTGTTTCCTCCACAGACGTTCAGCTGTAGACCATGAGGCTTTCTATGCTTTGCGTCTCTCCACAAGGCCAGCTGTAGACTATCGGGCGAACGGCTCACTCCAACATCAGAACTGCTTCTCAAATCTGCTTCTCCAAATCTCTCTTCTGCTTCTCTCTTCTCTGCTGCCTTTTGCCTAGCCTTTTATACTTGAGACCACGTGCACTGAGGGGTGGGGCTCAACATCCCACTCACGTGGCAGTCAACACCCTAATCATAACTTAATCATGCCCAGATGAACAGATTAGTTTACAAGAATAATCCAATTTACATTTTTGGAATTCATAATTAAATAAAACTCTGAAACCATTACAATTACTTAACCATTCATTCTTTGAAATACCTCTAATGGTGTGATATGAAAGTCCTAGACACAGCACTCTCCCATACCCCCACTTCAAAAGAATCTTTATAAAATGTAAATCTGATCAAATAACCCCTCTTAATCTCCTTTAATGGCTCCCAGTTGCACACCTGATTTTTTTTAAATCTCTTTAGTTTGATGAAGTCTTCAATATTTGTCCCTGTTTTTTCTTCCTTTCCTCATCCGCCTTTATCCTAGGTCCCTACCTCAAATTTTATCCAACAGCAATGCTTGTAGTTTCCATTAATGTGCAATCGTGTTTCTTTCCTCTCTTTTCTAAAATTGTTCCCTTTTCCTGGGAGATGTCAGACTGCTTCTTTATCTAAAGGTGTTCTTTTAATGCTACTTCATTTAAGGCTCAGTTTAGCTGGCACCTCTTTTGGAGAAATTCCCCAGATCTTTCAAGCTGGGTTACATGCTCCTCTTCTAGTCTCTCATATCACCTTGGACTTTCCTTTAACATTTATGACCCTACAGAGTAATTGCATGTTTACTTATCTACTTTCTCTATGATACTGGGAGACCCTTGGAAATAAGGGCTTTATCATATCCATTTCTATATCAGCATCAGAGGTGCAGCTAACTCCGAACTGAACCTTTTTGTGAATTAGGAAAACATACTCCTTCCATTGGGCCAGTCATAGCCCATATCAGGGAGTCCTTATGCAGTCACACCCTATATAAATCTATGCAGCAACTCTGCCTAGGCCCATCACAGTGCCTGGCATTTACTTGCTCAGGATATGCTTGTTAAACAATGAAAGTATAAGTCAAGCATTTATGTAGTCAATTGACAAAGGTTGGCAGGAAAAGTTGAAAAGCACTTGAAACAGGCATTTATAACATCTGTAAATTAAAAAGAAAATGTAACTAATTCATTATAAAGAAGACTATTGAATTGAAATATCTTTAACAGTAGGAATGTTTCTGTGACAACTCTGTCTGTGAACACAGAAAAAGTTGTAAAAGTGGGAGAGGAGACATTTGCAATCAATCAGTAGATATGCAGATTCTGAATTCACCTTATTTCTGCCAAGCATCATTTACTGAAAGTGTATCATTCTGTTCAAAGCTGTAGTCAATATGTATCATTAGCACTGTATTAGCCTTTTAATCCAAATTGACTGGTCCAGGAAACAAAATAGTTAACTACTTAGAGAGTAGTATGGAGAGGTGTATAGTAAACCACAATAACTTTGAGAGCTCCTTTCTTTTTTCTTTTCTTATTGTCTATTTCTTTTCAAATAAATTTCTCACTGTGAAAAACACTTTGGTAGAATAGAAAATAATACATACAATAGAGTAGAAACATTGAATTAAAACCCCAGTTTCACCATTTCCTATCTCTGACTTTGGTAGACACCATTAGTGCCCTCTGGCATCTGGTTCCACTCTCCTTCTTGGGCTCTTGGATGACCATACTGCCCAACTCTCTTGAATTTTGTGGTAAATGAGGAGATGGCAGAGACAAAAGGTCAAAACAGCCTGGATTGCTGAGTCAACTCTTAGAGGACAGGTGCCCTAGAGAATCATTGTTCTACAGTGAATTTTACATGAGTAAGAAATAAATTTTATATGTAAGGATGAGATTTTGGGGTGTTTGTTCTTCAGCATTAGCCTAGCCTGCCCTGACAAATATAGTGACCTTGGGAAAGACTTTGACTTTCCATGAGGCTAAGCTTTCTTAGTTGTAAAATGGGGATAATACCATCCTTATAGGATTACTGTGAAAATCAAATAAAATAAGGAAAGTTGCAAGGTAGTGTCAAAATGGAGATTATTTCTTAAAGTGCCTACATTAAAGAGAGGTTAGCCAATGTGATTATCTTAATCAAGCCCTCATAATTACCTGTTACTGTAATAGCTATCATTTGGTGAGGACCTGCTATGAACCATAATTATTACATACATTTTGCTGTTTAATTCTACTCCCAAGTCCTCTGTTTAAGGTGTTATTATTCCCATTTTATAGATAAGGCAACTGAACTTTAGAAAAGTAAAATAAGTTGTTTATAGTCACACAGAGCCTGATCAAGTCAAGACACTGATTCCAGCCTGTTGCACTTATACATCCCTAGCTGGAGTCTGTTTACAATTTAATAGCCATAATGTTAGAATCTTCCTTTTTCTGAAGATTTCTTTTTCTTTACAAAATGCTTAATCATTGCTATGAAAACCTGGTTCATAATAATGAATAATATAATTTCCCTTTAGATTTAATCAAGGCTGGTGCATTGGGAAAGGCTAAGTGCCAAATGGCAGGAGGTTGGAAACTTGATCATTGAACTAGATGAGCATAGGATCTATGAGCCTGGGCTAAAGGCTCCTCTAGAAGAGTTCACTGGCACTTGATTCAGGAATCATCCCAATACATGCATTTCAGAAAAAATGGAGATGACAGAACTTCATTAATTTGGATTAATGTGGGGGATGGGGTGGAGTCTGAGTTAAGGAGAAATCTCAATTATAGAGTATAATGTTGGAAATTCACTTTTCTAGTAGGAAGAATACTGGACTTGGAGTTTGAAGATATGGATTCATTTTCCAGTTCTACCATATGGCATAAGTTGTGATGTGACTGCTGTTTATATGACATTGAATAAGTAATTTAACTTCTCTAAGCTTCTCTTTTCCCATCACTAAAATGGGGATAGTTCCTTCATTTTAGGATAAGATAAAATGAGATAATGGGAGAGAAATTGCTTTATAATCTTATTAAATATTGTAATATAATTTTTGGATGAAAGAAAAAGAAAGATAACATACTGCTATCTTTATTATCCTTGCTTTATCACTTTCTAGCCTTGTGACTTAGGGTAAGATTGTCCTCTCTGTACCTCATTAGTAAAATCTGGGTACCATAATCAAATTAGTCATATTGATGTATTAAATCAACAAGGATTAAATGAGATGATTCATGTAAAGTGTTTAGAATAGGGCCTGAAAGTTAGAACTCATTGAAAGTTAGCTGTTATTATTTTTATTAATAGTAGTGGTGGTGCTATTGGCAGTATCTGTTGAATGTCACTCTTGAACCAGGTACACTGTTAGGTCTAACTTTTAAATTGAATTTTCATAACTATCCTGTAAGGTAAATATCAATATTCTGGTTTTGTATTTGAAGAAACACAGGCTTTAAGATCTCATAGCTAATAAATACTGCAGCTAGGATTTGAACCTTGGTCTGTTTTATTTTGATGCTAAGACTCCTTCTACTATACCAATCTTCTTCCTATACAATTCAAAGAAGTTTCAGTATAGAGCTTTTAACTTTTCCCAGGACTGAAATGCAGAACTACTTTACCACCTGTTTACATTTCTTATCACCTAACATATATATATTGGGTGCTATATTCAAGTGTGTTGAGCATCTACTATGTGTACAGCACCATGCCAACCAAAGAGGATTGGGTTTTGCATGTCCCATATCTCATTCAATTCTCATGATGCCATGTAGTGGGTAGGCCTCATTCTTCATTTACAGTTGATGAGTCTTAGACATCAAGAGGAAATTCTTCTGTTCATGGTAACAGAATGAGTTGTAGCAGATCTGAGATTATAATCCAAGTCTCCTGACTTGGTATTTCTTCCTTACTAGATTGCATAGTCTGCCATTTTGGACCCCAACCCGGGAACTCAGATCCCAATTTTTCTTATGGATTGGAACTAGAAGATGGTACTATGAGGAGAATGAGCTGAACTATTTACCCTTTAAACTTTCCTCCTAGATTCTTGATTCTGTTAAATCACTAAGAAATCATTCCCTTCATTGACAATGTGCAGTTAACCGTTTGCCCATCCCTGAATAGAAAGCTGAGTTGTCAGACTCAGTCCTGACAGTTTCTCTACTCATGCAACAAAAACAACATTACTCATCAAAAGACCACGGTCTTTAGAGTCAGATATATGGGCTTATAGCCCAGCCTTGTCATTCAATAGCTGAGGAAAATTTGGACAAGATTATTTACCTAAGAGTCTAAAAATTGGGGGAATATACCTTTCCTCAAGAGGTAAATGAAATAATGTATGTAAATGCCTTCTATTGGGCCTGACAGATAGAGGCTTAATAAACTATACTTTAAAAAATAGTTATCCTTCAGGTACACCTACCTACCTTCTTGCTTTTGTTTATAGCTTCCTTCCAGCTTGAGTGTTTTTCTTCATATCTATGGCTGTCAAAATCTAACCCATCTTTCAAGGCCTCTTTCAAGTGCAGATTCACTAGTGGAACCCTAGTAGCTCCTGGGTTGGTAGAATGAGCAAATTAAGTTTCAGAATGTAGTCTATCTCATGTTTTTTTTTTTTTAATTAAAGTGAAAGCCTTATTTAATACCTTCCTCAAAACTGTCTTATCCTGAAATGTGTTCTCTTCCCACTTCAACCCTAGTTTGGTTCACCATGCTTAAGGAATATATCATGTTTGGCCTTGTATTTGGGATATTTGTATATCTGGCCCATGCTCTTTACTGGATTATAAATACTTTGAGCATGGGTCATAGCTTTCCTCTTTTTCTTCTCAAATCTTAGCAGAAGCATTGGGCTTGAACACATAATAACTGTTGGTTTAAATCAATAATGCCTTTAAAGCTTGAATTTGCCTGTGATCAGTACTGTAATCCTCAGATTGAAGATTAGGAAAGAAAACTATGTATATGACATGCCAGATGCTTTATATACCTTATTTCTTTTAATATTAACAGCTATCATATGAGAAGTCATTATTATTCTCATTTTAGAGATGAAGAAACTTAGGTCTATGAATATAAGTGACTTGCCTAAGGTTACATGGTTAACCAGTTGCAGGGATTTGAAACCCCGTCTAACTTCGTGCTTCACCAGCATGATTGCTGTTAATTAAAGAAAAGAGACACCATATGATCCTCTGGGTATGGTGGAGTCAATGAAAGTCAGAGCCATGACACATTATTATCTGGCTAATTCCTTCATTTTACAGATGAAGAAACTCAAGCCCAGAAAGAAAAAGGGACTTGCCATAGGTCACTCAGCTAATAAGCAGAACTACGTCTAGATTTCATGCCTTTAACCATGCTAATTTTCTAAAAGACCCATATGTCTTTCCAATTATGGGGCAGTAAATTGTTTTACTAGATTTCTGAAATTCTAGCCCTACCTAGATCCTCTGCCTAGCACCTTCATGATCAGAGCCTACCTTACCTTAGTTAATAAGATATCACTTAAATTTTCAACTGTGAGTCATGGTAGAGGTAAAAGATGCTGGCCCCAAGCTGTGTTTAGTTTCTAAAAGAAAATGTTGGAGCAGAAGTACATCTGGTTACCTTTCTGAAATTCCATAACAGTAATGGTGCCACTTCCCATTTATCTGGAACTTTTATCTTTTCAAAAAGCACCTTTCTTATTTTGTCTATCTTTGAAGCAGAGATAGGAGGATTATTAGATGATCTCTAAAATCTCTCTTAACTTTAAGGTTCTGATTCTGTAATTCTGATGCTGACAATTAATTTTCCATTTTATATTTATTTGTGTGTCTTTGATTAATGTTTACTCCCACATTTGACTAAACACTCTGTGAGGATGGAGGCTATATCTGTTTTGCTCACTATTGTATTCCTAGCAGTGGTATATAATAGGTATCTATAAAATATTTGCCTATTGAATGAACAACCATGTAAGATTACAAAGGCTATTATCATCCCCATTTGATAAGTAATGAAATCATAGCCAAAAAGAAAAACAACTTGCTTAAGATCAACTGTTATTTAGTGGCAGAGCCATCCTGAATCCTTGTCTCCTTGCTCTTGGGTTGGTGGAATGAGAAAATATTTTAATTAAATTCAGAATGTAGTCTAGCTCATGTTTATTATTAAAGTCATTATTAGTTGTGGGAACTAACTGAATTCTTAAATATTAATCTAGTAATGAAAGATTTTTAAGAAATAATAAAATATGACATACTTAAAACATTTATCAATGATTATGAATTTCCTTTAGATTCCAACTCTACATGTAGAGAAAATTTCCTTTATTCTTGGTGATTGGGGCAGAAAGAATTGAAAAGGCTGCAGTATTATACTCACCAAACTGAAGAGAGACTGAAAATAGTACATATTAGCAAGGTTGTAGAGCAATAGAACTCTTTTTTTTAATATATATTTTTATTTTTTTAAAGATACTTAGATTACACAAATGTTACACAAAAAAATATAGGGATTCCCATATGCCCGTCTCCCCACACCTCACACACCCTCCTACATAAACAACATCCTTCATTAGTGTGGCACATTCACTGCAATTGATAAACGCATCCTGGGGCATTGCCATTGAGCATGGATCGTAGTTCACATTATAGTTTACACTGTCTCCCACATAGTCTGCAGGCTATGGGAAGATATATTATGGCCTATATCTGTCATTGCAATGCCATTCAGGACGATTCCCAAGTCCCGAAAAAGCCCCCGCATTACACCTGTCTCCCTCTCCCTGCCCCCAGAGCCTCCAGTGGCAACTGCTTCCACATGCATGCTGTAATTTCTCCCTTTTTGTTTAAGATGAAGATTTTTTTAATTTACTTTATTTTTCTTTATTTATCCTCCCCTTCCCCCAAATGGCTCACTTGTCTGTCTGCTCACCTTCTCCAGGAGGCACCGAGAACTGAACCCGGGATCTCCCACATGAGAGGGGAGCACCCAATGGCCACTTGCTCCCCTCTCATACACTCTTTACATGACTGTAATTGGTAGAACCACTTAGGAAACCTGGCAGTACCTACTAAAGCTAAACTTGGACAAACCCTACAACCCAGCAATTCCACTTCTGTTTATATACCAACAGAAATGCATACAGAAAGGTCTACAAGAGTAATCATAGTAGCACTTTGTGATTTTCTAAAACTAGAAATTACCTAAATGTTTATCAGTAATAGAATTGATAAATTATTCTACATTCGCACAATAGTATACTATACTGAAATGAGGATGAGTGACTTTAATCATATCCAATAATATGGATGAATCTCACAAACAAAATTTTGAGTGAATAAAACAGACACAGAAGAGTACATGCTGCATGATTGTATGGTTCCATTTATAAAACGTTCTCAAAGAGGCAGAACTAATTTTTGGTGTTAGAGGTCAGAGTAGTGGTCACACTTGGAAGGTTGTTTGGAAAAGAGCACAAGGTTTGATGGCTTTGGGGTGCTGGAAATTTTCAGTTTCTTTATCTGCATGCTAGTTACATGAGTGTGTTCGTTTTGTGAAAATGTAATGACCTGTACATTTATGACAAGTGAAAGTTTTGTTATATAGTTTCTAGTCTATTGAAAAGTCTTTAAAAAGCAGTAGCTTCCCAAGGAAATCTAGATTGAAGCTTTATAGATAGTTCAAATTGTAAAGTAAAGCACAATAATTTAGGTACAAAGAAAAAAAGATGTTGGTGTGATATAGGTTACTGGGGGCTCTCCTCTATCTGGGGACTCAGGCCTATCCATCTTGTGATGCCATCATCTCAATATGTGGCTTCCATGTGTGCTGTTGCAGGGGAGCAAGTGAATATTTGAGAAGTATTAATTATCTCTACCATGAGCTGGATCTGTGGTGTGGTCCATATCTTAGGACCTATGGGGTTTGGTTTTGGGTGCTTCTTACCTATGTTAAGTAGTGGAATGAGTCCCTGAGAGCCTGAGTAACGGTAATAAAAAGGAGGAACAAGTGTGTGCAGAAAGGGACCTTACTATTTGGTAGGCACTTTATATATGGATTCTGCTGTCTCTTCCTGTGTAACAAACTGCCTGAAAATTCAGTGGAGTAAAACAACAACTTATTATCTCTCATCATTTGCAGGCAGTTCTTCTTCTGGTCTTACTTGGGAAGTCTCATGTGACTGTGGTCAGGTATCAGATGCAGCCAGGATTGAAACATCTAATATAGTTCACTTATATGGCTGACAGTTTGTTCTGGCTGATGGTTGGGAAATAGGCTCAGCTAGGATGCTGATATACATGGGCCTCTCCCTCTCCCTATCCCTGCCATTGTCTAATAATCTCTCCCTCTTAATGTGGCCTTTCCAAATGATCTAGCAGGATATTTGGACTTTTTTATAGGGTGGCTGAAGGTGCTCAAGAGTGCAAAACTGGAAGCTGCCAGGCCTTCTTCAGACCTAGGACCAGAGGTAGCATAGCATCACTTCTCTTTCATTCTGGTAAAGCCGGTCACAAAACCAGCCTAGGTTTAAGGGAAAAGGACTACACAAGAACATGAATATGGGAAGGTGTGGTTCATTGAGGACCATCAGTGAACTAGACCAGAGGTTAGAAAACTATAGCCCCCAAGTCAAATCCAGCTTACCTGTTTCTGTATGGCCTGTGAGTAAAAATGTTTTTTTTCCAACTTTTTAAAAATTGAAGTTTATCCTTCATACATGAACATCCATAAACAATAAGTGTATAGAATAAGTTGTGAACTTACAAAACAAATATGCATATCATAATACAGGACTCCTATACATTATCCCACCAACAATACCTGGCATTGTTGTGAAATAATTGTTACAAACTACGAAAGAACATCGTTAAAACATTACTAATAATTCTAGCCAATATCTTACATTTGGTGTATTTTTTCCCCCAACCCACCCAGTTAATGACCCCCTGTATTAGTAATATATATTTGTTAAAGTTCATGAGAGAATGTTCTCATATTTGTTCTGTTAACCACAGTCCATCTTCCACCACAGGATTCATTGTGTTATAATAGTCCCTCGCTTTGGATAAGCCATTCAAAATATACAATCAGTAACTCTCATATTCATCACTGAATTGTGCTGTTTTTACAGGGAGCATTTGCAATCCATCTGATGATAGGAAACACTAACTTTGAACATGAATTAAATGAGACATTATCCATTAGCAGACTGTGTAGTACCAAAAAAATTTTAAAATAAAAAAACATTTAAAAGTAAATGTAATCTAAGTTTCTTTTTTAAAAAAAATTAAGTATATTAAAAAGAAAAAGAAAAAAAATAAACAGGGATTTGAGGTTCCACAAAGCAAATTAATATGCATGGAAAAAAATAAGATGATTTCATCTATTGGAGCTAAGAAAACATGAAAATAGAAGAGTAGGGAATAAAGTAAGAGAGCTAACTATACACTTTTATGCCAAGTATAAACTTTACTATATAAAACGTGTCTCTAGAGAAAACATGATAAACAGTCAAAGCAATAGACCAGCAGACCCACAGAAAAAAATAAGCCACATTTCTGGCTTAGTCATATCCTGAATAAATGAACAAATGAATGAATGAGTTATTTGTTCTGTTGTTCTTGTTGTCAAACTTGTGGTCACTCACCATCAAGAATGTTACCTGTAACCACTGAATTTCACCAATAAAAATTACATGGAAATGTATTTTCTCTTGTTGCTTAAGTGCCTATACAATATCCTTGATTTTGACTCTTGGTCCACAAAGTCTGAAATATTTGCCATCTGCCCCTTTCCAGAAAAAGTTTGTCAACCCCTGTAATAGACTATCATACATATGCTAACTGATTTTTTTCTTATCACCACCCTGGCAGGAATACATTATTATCCCCATTTTTAGATAAGGAAACTGAGGAACAAGAGGCCCAATGTCAAATGGCTCATAAGCAGCAGAGCGGAGAATCTCTTTGGACTGGCATTGGTTTGATGTTGGTGTTCCTACTGTTGTGTTCCATCATGCTATCTTCTTCTTGATAAATGTTAAGGGATCTGATGGCTCTCTTTGTCCTGAGTATAAGTCTCCTTGAGAGGCCCAGGGCCCAGATTTTCCAATGCTTGTTCTTCTTTCCAGTAAAATCCATTGTCTTGTTATCCTCTAATCTAGACCTTCTTATAGATGAGGAATTTGAGGCTCAGATAGAGTGCAATGGTTTCTCAGTCTCTTAGCTTTCCTCGTGAGAAAGACCAGGAAAAGTACTCTGCTCAAATTTGCCTCCAATTCCCTGTGAACATTCCCTGTGAACATTCCCTTATATTCCCCAAAATATATACAATTTTGATTCTTAATTTCTTTATCCATAAAGTAGGAATAATAATTCCTGCCCTGCTTTTATTATTGTGAGGATCAAATGAAAAAGTTTATATGGAAAGCATTTGAAAACCATTAAAGCTTCTATCATTGTAAATTGTTGTCATGATTTGTTTTGCTATAATTATTGTTTTTTTCTGGAAATCTTTAAAATTTATCACTAATCAAAATAGTGTCATCAGGATCTCCAAACCTGTTTTTTTTTCTCCTGAAATCTATGATCCCTCACCTGGGACAGAGGAAACCATAATCTCTCCTGACACTCATACTTTAAGGCTTTTAGTGTTCAAAGATCAGCACAAGATTTCTTGGTGCTCTAGAAAATCTTGTGTGATTACAGGTACTCAGTGAACTAATGCAATCCTGTAATTAGATATTATTATGCTAAGGGGTGTATTCTCCCCTGATTTGCAGTTGTGAGCTGACTTCTGAGAATGTGCATATTGAGGGGAGAATAGACCTCTAATTAAGTAAATAAATTTAACTCCTTGAAAATTATATTTTAATAAGACAATTCATACTACAAAAATGACAAAGTATATTAAAGTTATACTAAAAATCTCAAAGCAAGGATATTCACCATGTTAATGATGAAGCCAAGAATAGACCCACAGAGTCAAAAGCCATAGCTTAGATACCTTATTGGGTCTGTTAGCACTGGGAGTTTAAGCTTGGATTTCAGTATGGGCTTCTGTGGATTTTATTTTGTTCAGATATGGCTGAAACGTGTGAGGAGATTAACTCCCTTAGTTAAAAACCCCTCAAACTATGCTGTAAGACCGAGGTTAGAACTGTGTATGCTCTGGAGGAAAGTGAGCAGGGCTGGACTGATGATCCTGTCTCCCAAGAGTCTCATCTTTATCCTCAAAGTCCTCTGATCCTTGCTGCCATCAGAGAGCTACTGTTAGTTCCCCTTTCAAAATTCCAGTAGTATGCTTCCTGTCACACCATTTTTACCCTTCTCTTTGTGCTCCAGTCACCCTGGCCCTCTTACTTCCAAGAAGGACTCTTGACTCCAGGATTTTGTGCATGCTGCTCCTTCTACCTGAAAAACGACCTTATTCCTTGTCCTTCATAAATACACATTTTGTCTGTTGCTCCCATTCATCTTTCAGATCTTAGTGAAATGACACTTTTTAAGAGAACCCTGACCCCGCATCCTAATTTATGCACCCCTTTGTTTTATGGTCTCAAATTATCATGCACTATTTCTTAACATATATTTTCATTTATATTTGTGTTTATATGATTATGGCTCTTCCCACTGTGCTGTTTGTTTCACAAGGCCAAGGACCATGTTTGTTTTCCTCACATTGTACCCTAGTGACTAACACAGTTCTTAGCACATAATCAATAAATGTATTAAATGAATGGAGAGAAAATAATTACAAAAAATATAGACTTTACAACAGCTACATTTCCAAATAAATGTAGCTTCTGATTCCAAGAGAAATATACCACCCTCACTAGTATCATCTTCACCTTTTTTTTTTTTTTTTTAAAGATTT
>PVKH010006343.1:0-21173 GCA_004027955.1 Chaetophractus vellerosus
TGGTCTTTATATCAGCCATAGATCTCATTTCCAAAGAGGAGTTGGTGTTCAGAAAACTTGGGGGAAAACTCATGCATATTTTCATATTTTTGTTTCCTTTTAGGAGTCTTTCTTGCCCAAGAGTTGGCCAAAGTCCCAGACCCCTTTAGCAGCAACTCTTGGGAAGAATGCAATAGAATTCCACAGTAGATGTCTTTTGGTATCATTTTGTCTTTGCTAAAATTTGGCAATGGTCAGGACTGGCTTCCTTGTAGGTGGATTTGCAGCCTCCTCTGTGCCGACATGGTGCTGGCATCTGGAATATATCACAGCGAGGGGGTCATCACTTTGTGTTCCCTTCCTTTCAAAGCTGGAAGTTAAGCAGGTTATCAGATCTTAGCTTATGAGGTTCTTTTGCAGGAGGCTAACAGCAACAGGCCACGAGAGTGATTGAGCCTTGCGGGAGGTAAATGTTGGGCAGCTGTGACACAGCTCGAGTGCCGGCTTAGACGTCCAGAAGTTATGGAGAAGGGAGAGGAGTGATGGGGCGAGAGGAGAGTGCTGGAGATGGGGATTGCTTTGGACTCAGAAAGATTTGGATTGAAATCCCAGCTCTGCCATAAATTAGACGTGTAGCTTCAGACAGATTAACCCCTCTAAACTTCATTCTGTCATCTGCAAAATGGAAATGCTAGCGTTCCCTAATTTACGGGTTCCTGTGACTTTTAAAAGAACTGATGCATGTAAAGAATTTCGTGTAAGGCTGGTACACGGGAGGTATTCAATAATGGTAGCTGTGAATTCAATTAATAGCTTAATTACAAATCATTTTTTGCTTTTGTTAAGCAGGAAGCATAAAATATACCTGGTATATCAGAATATATCAATGTAGTGTTGGGCCACAGCAAACTGTGACTTCTAACTAGAAAGTTTTTGGATTTGTTCCTGCAATCAGAAGATGAAGGGAGGGCCTGTAATACAGAACTGCCATTTTCTCAAGCAGCCGTGCCTTCTACAGCCAGTCTAATGATGACATCATGAAATATGGAACCCACAGTTATGAATTTCTATATTCTGGTGGAGCTCTATAATCTTTAGACTTGGAGACAAGTAGTCAATGTTTTGGCAGGAATTGCTGGGCTAGGGTGGGCTCTGTTGGTTTCAGTCCCAACCAAATTCATTCTCCACTTGCATCCAATTGGCCTGTCTTCTAGGTGACAACTGCTTTGGGTTGAAATCTCTAACAGAGGCCTGCACCATGTATAAATTCAGGATATGACTCTTGGGAGTGTGTATTAGTTACCATGACTGTAATAGTGCTGCATAACAAACATCAGAGCATCAGTCGAGTATAACCACAAATGCTTATTTTCTTGCCTATACATCTTCAAGTTAGATGGACAGCTCTGATTCAGGCTGGGGTTTGGGTTCAGATCTACTCATGTGTCTTCATTCTGAAACTCAGTCTGAAGGGGCAGTAGCTCCCTGGGGCATGCTTTTATCATGGGAGTCACAGGCCAACCCACCCTAGTACTTTTCAAGCCTCTGCTTACATCACATACCCTAACATTCTGTTGGCCAAAGCAAGTCATTTGGCTAAGCCCAACCTCAAACAGGTAGGAAAATATACTCTATCTAGTGTATTGGGAGATTCTACAAAGTCACAAGACAAAGGTTATCATTGTAGGTTGAATTGTGTCTCTGCAAAAAGAGGTATGTTGAAGTCCTAACCCCCAGTACCAGAAATATGACCTCACTTGGAAATGGGGTCTTTGTACTGGTAATCAAGTTAAGATTAGGTCATTATGAATTAAGGTGGGCCCTAAATTCAATGACTGGTATTGTTTATAAGGAGAGAGAGATTTGAAGACAGGAAGACACAAGGAAGAAGGCCATGTGAAGACAGAGACTGGCTTTCTCTCGCTGGAGTTGTGCTGCCACAAGCCAAGGAATGCCAACAATTGCTGACACTAGCAGAAGCAAGAAGAAGCAAGGAAGGATTCTCCCCTAGAGACTTTGGAGGGAGCATGGCCCTCCCAACATCCTGATT
Organism: Chaetophractus vellerosus; assembly: GCA_004027955.1. Classification (NCBI taxonomy): domain Eukaryota; kingdom Metazoa; phylum Chordata; class Mammalia; order Cingulata; family Chlamyphoridae; genus Chaetophractus; species Chaetophractus vellerosus. Next base: position 2,030 of record PVKH010006343.1, read on the forward strand.
TGGGACTTTTGGCCTCCGGAATGGTGAGAGAATAAGTTTCTGTTGGTTTTGAGTTTTGTGACCATTTGTTATGGCAGCCCTGGGAAATGAATACAGGAATAGATGTATATTTGTAACAACAATACACTCTATCACATAATATTAAGACGTTATGAAAAATTAAACCAGAAAAGGGAATGTAATGGGGCTTCTGTTCTCCTCTCTAATGAAGAAGTATGCCCTGGGAAGAGTTGGGCTGACCGTGTTTTTTCCTGGGTAAAGTTCTGAGCTAGGGCAGTGTTGTCTTCCCTCTGTTTCCAAGGCTATAGAGTCATAGTATCTACGAAAGTCAACCATAATTTTAAGCAAAGGTGTTCTTGGGAGAATCACATCCTGCACCACCAAGGATGGAGGTAAATAGGCAAGGAAAGAATCCCTGAAACTCTTCTGGATTTCTTATCTCAGCCATGGTTGATCCGGTGCTTAAGCATCCTAAAAATAATACTTGTCCTTACATCTTCCCCTGTTACTTCCTGAGTGCCTGAACAAGTTCATGATGGAGTGTTTGCAGGATTTGGAAATGCTGACTCTGCTTGGCTGCTGGGAACAGGGACAGAAATAAAATAAACCTTGACAAAATTGATCCTGGCCTGTGCTGATGAAAAATACCACCTGATGTGATTAAAGCACCAGTTTGAAGTGTGGTTCTTCCATAGACCAACTTTCATATTGACCAGAGGTCAAAAACTGGCAGCCCATGGCTGGATTTGACCAGTAGACATACTTGATTTAGCTGGTAAGAGTGTGGCATTTTTAAGGAATGGCAAGCCCTCTCTAGTTCACCAGTCTCCTACCCTCTCAATTGCCTCAACTTCCCCTCACCCACTTAATCGGCGTCTGTTATCTGACTAGTCCCCAGAAGGATATAAACCTGCAACCTTCCTAAGGCTCATTTTCCTCAATTTCCAAATGTGAATAAAGCCTTGTCTCTCAGGACAGCAACATGTGTAACACGCCCGACTTGGGGTTAACACTCCACAAACTCAATGAGTTTGTCTTTCTTTTCTCTCTTTCCACTGCCTTGCTTACCCTTTCCTCTTGCCCTATTTCTCATGCCTCTTCCTCTCGTTTCCTCTTTGTGATGCTTTGCTACTTATTTTTATCTATTCAATAAACTTGAAGTGAATTTTTGTTAAAGTCAATAGGAGACTCTGGTTTATTCTGGCTAGTCCTCAAATGAAAGTTGCCATCAATATTAGGGTTGCAGGAGACACATCTAAGAGGCACAAATATGGTTCAAAACTGAGTTAATCAGGTCTTGAGTTAAGATGAGGTTTATTGCTCTACTCTGAAATAATACAGAAGGTGATTGAATATGATGACCTTGCATGTATCTTACTTGAGGGATCTTGCAGGTAGTGAAATTAAACTACCTCACCAGCGGGATAAAACATAAAAGAAAATGTAGTTCCAGTTTTTTGAGACCCACCTAAACAGTTAGGGGTGACCGCTGAGGGGTGTGGGAGAGAAACAAGTATGTCCTGTTGGGAGAGACATGTAATCTACCTTCTTCTCAGATGGACAGGGGCCTGAGACAAGTGTCATCCTTAGCTCCTGGACTAGCTTTTGGACTTTGAGCAAGGCCCAAATCTCTCTTCGTCTTTTTTTTTGCCCAGTACAGAGCAGGCCTTCCATAAATAGATCTTGACTGGATGGATGGATGGACAGACAAACAGATGGATGATGGATGATGGATGGGTGGCTGGATGGTTAGAAAGATTGACAGGCCCAATGAGATCAGCAAGGCAACTCTTGTTATCAGATGATAGATGAGAAATTCTTCTTAGTCCTATGTTATAAAGTTCTAGTGATGATCAGCCAAGCAGTATTAGGACAAAGACGGCCAAATAGGCTACTGCCTGGAGATTGGTGATTAGTACATTTTCTAGGGAATAACAGTAACAGGAGAGTTGTCCGAGGCATTTAGAACTAAAAGGGGGCATAGTGACAAATTGCTCTAACCTCTTTCTTCTTCAATTGAGGAAATGAAGGTTCAATAGGTTATGGGACATGTTCAAAGTACATGAGTATTTAATGGCAGGGTCCTTTGCACCAAATGCCCTGCAACTCATTGACTACAGGGTCCAGAACATTTTCAGTGTCTGAGTTTTTAATAACAAGGATTGAGATGCAGATTATTAGGGGCAAAGGTTATATGACCAATGAAGAGATTATTGAGTAACAAAGCTGTACAAAGAGACAAGGAAGAACTGCCATGGTTTTCCTGTGCCCCACAGGGAGAAAGAGGGAACCTTCTTTGAGGCCACTGAGATTTGGGTATAAGCCCTCATTGACCTCAGTGGTTCCAACAGCACATAGTATGTTATCCAATGGGTATTGCTTTAAAAAGTGCTTTGGAAATTCTCTCTTCCTTTACATGTTGTGAGTTTCAAAGGTATCTCATGTAATATTCTTGATGAAGAACCATGATCCATGAGGAAAAATATGACACAATATTAGGAAGCAAGGACTGAATTTCTTGAGTTGCTACATCCTCAACTTACTTTAAAGTCCTGGATGACTCATTTAATTTTTCTTGGTTTGAAATTTCCCCAGCTCTATTCAGGAGAGAGAATCTTTCCCTGCCTGATTCAGAGGTTCCTGTGAAGTCACAGTGGTGATAGGTAAGGAAACATTTTTTTTTTTTTAAGTTTATAAGTGCTAGAAAGGAAAAGGTTAGCTGCAGGCCTCCCATCTATTTTCTGCCTTCACTGAGGACACCCAGAAGAGAAGGAGCTGAACCAGAAAAATTCCCTTGCTAACTTACTAGTAACAAGTCTTCCTGAAAAACACATAAATGGTATTTACTAGCAGAAAGATAGGTGAATATCCTTGTATATGAGCTAGTTTTAGCAAGCCACACCTAGTCTTTCTCTTGCTTATTGTATTAGTCAGCCAAAGGGGGGCTGATACAAAATACCAGAACTCAGTTGGTTTTTAAAAAGGGTATTTATTTGGGGGTAGAAGTCCACAGTTACCAGGCCATAAAGTGTAAGTTTCTTCCCTCACCAAAGTCCATTGCCACGTGTTGGGGCAAGATGTCTGCCGATGTCTGCCAAGAATTCAGGTTTCTTGGGTTCCTCTCTTCCCAGGGCTCCATTTCTCTCCAGGCTCAGCTCCTCTGTTTCCTCCACAAGGTCAGCTGTAGACTTTGAGGCTCTCTAGGCTTTGCCTTTCTCCACAAGGCCAGCTGTGAACTGTCAGGCAAACTGTGAGTTCAGCTCATCTCTTTTCCTTGGGGCTTTCTCTACTTCATGTCCATACTCCTCTGTGTGCTTACTTCCCAGGGCTCCAGCATTAAAACTCCACATCAGAATTCCACCTCAAAACTCCAACTAACTCCTCTGCTCTGCCATGTAGTTTTATCTTTGAGTACCCGCCCACCAAGGGGCGGAGACTCAACATCCTACTGACGTGGCCCAATCAAAGCTCTAATCATAACTTAATCACACCCAGAGGAACAGACCAGTTTACAAGCATAATCCAATATCTATTTTTGGGATTCATAACTATATCAAACTGCTACACTTATTTATGAGATTTATGGATTTATGGAACATGACTTACTGGAAAATGTCACATAAGCTGTGTAATTCATTTGCAAATTGCTATGTCTTGCTATTGCTTATAAGCTTTGACTCAGAAGTAAACTTGGTATGAAGTATGATCAGTGATTTGTGTTGAGTCTCATTTACATTATCTTTGTGCTATCTCAGGTGTCACCATAGGTAATGCGTTGCCTATGAAATTTGTGGAGAATGGAAATCCCCTGGGGCTTTGCTGACTCTGTTACAAAGAGGAAACAAGTTAGAGACCTCCCTTGTCACTTGGTCCACACAGAAGATGGGGTCACCAATGTCCATAGCCTGTCTTTAACTCCATGGCCATAGATATTTTTCTTGATCATTTTTTTTATTATGGGGTTTACCCCTCCCAAATTCCCCCACCATGCCACATACCACTTATGGTCTTCTTTGATACTCCTTAGGACAATAGCATTCTGCAATATTGCCTCCCTCTTCCCCTATCATTTATCTTGATTTGTATGTGTACCCAAAGAGCAGGAAAGAAGGTGAGCTGGGCTCCCCTCCCAACTGCTCTGGCCTTCTGCCCCACTTTTTTCATGCCCTCCCCATCACCATTTTGAAAGCCAAGAAATTGAGGCAAAGCCAGATGCAAGAGATGGATATTCTCTTTAGTCTAAACAAAAATCTTCCTGAGGGGAATTATCTTAAAGGGGGCAAGAAAGAATTATTTTATCTTCTTGAAGCCCACAAAAGCTCATTTTTGCAAGCCCCAGGCAGAGAGAGAAAAATTGGAGAGACTGTGGTTTTCTACCTGGACTGCAGAATTATCTAGGGTACTCTTAAAATATACTATGCTTGGGACCAACCCCAGACTAGTTAAATCAGAATTCTGAGATGCCTGACATAGGGAATTTTTAAAAAAGGTTTTCCAGGTGATTCTAATGACCAGCCATAGTTGCAAACCACTAGAATAGGAGTTTTGTGGTCATTTGCATTGGTCCTTAAAAGAGTGCATTTTAGGTTATACAATGTCTTAGGGCTAAAATATTTAGTGTTGTGAGATCAGTAACATAAAATGGCATCCCGGCTAAGGACCAGCGCATTAAGTCAGCCCATCTATGAAGTAATTTCTTCTGATGTTTTGGCATAACAAGTTCTGAGATGGTCCTCTCTGATGGGAATGTGCTTAATGACCTGAGTCCATCTATGAGCCAGAGAAATGTCTCGATCTGCCTTCTCCCTCTATAAGTTTATCAACTTGAGTAACACTTCAATATTTTTCCATTTAACAAAATGACTTGCCAGTGGGACCTTATTAGAAAATGTGAGTTTCATATCATACCTGGGATGCTACCCTCCCCACCTCCTTCCTACTCATAGAAGAGCTGACGCATCTGTGTTATTCCAGGAATTCTGAACTCTGAAACCAGCTGGATCACTTTAAGGACCCAAGTGGGAGTCATTTTTGTAGCCAATGTCTACACATAAGGAATTTATCTCCGCATACGTTTGCTGTTGAAGATGACAAAATGAGGCCCACTTTAAGCCAATGTATGGGGAGCACTAATCCACTTTGAAAGTATCACTAATCCACTTCTTGGTGGCCAAGGTATGTAGACACTAATGGGAGAAGAGGCATAAAAAAGAGTCCATTTCTAGGAAATAATCCACACTTGAAACAGCTCAGAAAAATTTGCATGCTTTTATATATATCCTTCATAGCCAATGTCTACCAAACAACCACAAAGTTCATCCAAAATATCCCACTTAACCAATTCATGGCTGGTTTCTTCATTAGAGGATTATGTGCATGATATAAACAGTGTCTGGTAAGCAAAGGAAAGTTACTAGAAAGAAGTCATGGGTACAATTTGGTTCCCATGCTCAGTTGCTTTAGTTTCCTGTTAATAAACTCTGTGTATATACTTCAAACTCCAACTCATTTTTTCATGTTATTATAGCTTTGCATTTCAGTTCTGTGGGAAGTTTAAAAATAAATTATATGCCACTGCTTTCTTGGTGTTCTCAAAGGCAGTTTTATGATGTTGATTTTATTTTCCTTCCTTAAATAGACACTGGAACTTCTATAGAGAATTATTCACATGCAGAATATAACTGTTCTTCAGGAAATGCTTGGATAATTTTAGCAGAACAAGAAAAGTATATCATCATCTATTTGATTGGCAAAATAACTGAGCTGTCTAAGAAATATCCCATGAAGAAGATCATTAGAAATACTTTAAAGATACAAATTTCCATCCTGACCAGCTTCAGAATCTCCTCTGTGAAGCCCACAGTTCTCCACTAAAAACAAAAACAGACAAACAAAAGCTTCCCATGTGATTCTAATTAACTTGATGTGTGATTCAATAGTCTATATTTGGCAATTAGCCATGTGTTCATTTTGGGACTGAGGTGGTGGGAGTAAAGTAGCATTTATTTTATGCCTGGTATAGCCACTGTCTCATTTAATACTTATAATGATTTTATAAGGTAGGGATTGTCATATTCATTTTATATTTGAGAAAACTGTCCCAAAGTCACACAACTAACACAACTAGTACATTGGAGATTTAAACCCTGAAGATTTCGAAGCTTGATCTAAGGAAGAGTATCATTAATGAAATAACTCTGGATAGTGTGTGTGTGTGTGTGTGTGTGTGTGTGTGTGTGTGTTACTACCTAAAGGTACTAGAGAGTGACCAAAAGCAGGCAGAAACCAGAATGGGGTCTTGAAAGAAAGGACCAGCACTTTATGAGTTTTCCATATTTTTATTTATAAGTTTTAGTCCAAGGAAAGGCCTTATTCAGCACTATGTAAATAGACTAAAATTTGGATATAAACCAACTGTCTTAATGACTTGAAGAAACAAAACCAGAGGACAGAATCCAGGGCCACCCTATACTCTGTAAAGAGGGTGACTCCTGGAAAGGTGAGAAACAGAAATGGGAAGCCCCAAGTTCTACTTATAAACTTATCCCAATTTGCTTGCTGAGCTTTCAACCATGGATATACGAAGCAAAATCCACACAAGCAAGATAAGTTTAAAAGAACTGATTCAAGATTTGAACTAACGCCCATTGTAGGATGTAGGAAGTTTGGAGTTTGAATCCAGATAAATTAAATGCCTGCTAAAAAAAAACACCAATAAAAAAAGAAAAAACAAGATTCTTTGGAGAAACAGAGCAGAATCCAGAGTCTATGCTGCATGCACTCACAATGTTCAGAATATAATCCAAAATTACTAGTCATACAATGAAACAGGAAAGCATGAGTCATACTCAAGAGAAAAGGCAATCAATGGAAATCAACTGCAAGGAAGATGAAGTTTGCATACCAACTCCTCTGAGGCACAGTAGCAGCCTAACAGGGAAGGAAGAGTAAGTTGGTAAAGATGACAGTCTGGATGGGGGAACAACATATCTGTGGGGCTGGCTGATCCAAGGGGGAGATTAAAGTCAGAATCATAAGTTTTATGGGCATGTGGAATGGTCCATCTCTCCTTCTCCTATTGTCTCTTCAGAGGGAATTGCTCAATAGCAGGTCTCTCCTGACAGAAGTAGTACTTGTAGTCAGGCAGGAGCAAGAATTGGGATGGCATGGTTCCCCATGGGGGCTTGATCATGTTTGACTCTAGAGCCAATCTTATGTCAGAGTCAGACTGAACCCAGTGGGAATAGGTGATTACAGAGCCACCCTTCTGTGGATATTGTCATGGAATGCTCTTTTTATAGATTATAATAAAGAGAGTATATAGGAAGATGACAGTTAAGGACCAGCTCGTGGGTGGCTCCATTCCGTTTCACGGGCGGCTCCGCTCCATGTTTTGCGGGCAGCACAGCTCCGTGTTTTCGTGGGCTGCTCAGCTCTGTGATTAGCTGGCGGCAGCTCCGTGTTTCACGGGTGACTTGCCATGCATATGGCAGCTCTGCCCTGCCTGTGGCGGCTTTTTGCCTTGCCCACAGCGGCTTTGCCCTGCCCACAGCGGCTTGCCTTTCTCAAGGTCATCTGCCCTCTCAGAGAGGTCCCCGGGAACCAAACCTGGGGCCTCCCATGTGGTATACTGGCACCCTTATCCACTGGGCTATACAGCCGGCCCCAGTATATTTTTTAATACTCATGTAATTCATCCTTCAATCATATGAAGGTTGAAATCATGTGTGCTACATACTTCTAAAGTTTTTCATATATGTACTTTCAAATTTACTCTTTTAAATGTGTTTGGTTCCGTGCTTTGTAGATGCCACTTCTCAGTCAGAGCCACAATATTTCCAGTCCACTCTGCTCCCACTCTGCTCCCACTCTGCTCCCACTCTGAACCATGGTCAATCCCATTGTGAAATTCAACACATCAGCAATGATGCAGAGTGCTTAGGCTATATCTTCTTTAAACTGTTTTCAGTCCAGGTTCCAAAAGACAGCAGAAAATGTCAGTGCTTTTAGCACCAGAGAAAAAAAGGGATTTGGTTCTAAGGTTTATGCTGTCACAGGATTATTCCAGAATTTATGTGCCAAGGTGGAGACTTTACATGCCATAATGGCCCTGGTGTCAAGTCCATCCATTGGAAGAAATTTGCTTATGAGAACTTCATGCTGAAGCATACAAGTTTTGGGATCTTATCCATGACAAATGCTGGTTCCAGCACAAATGGTTCCTGAATTTTACCTGCACTGCTAAGACTATTTGGCTGGATTTCAAGTATATGGTCTTTGGTATGAATATTGTAGAAGCTATGGAATGCTTTAGGTTGAGGGCTGGCAAAATCAGCAGGAAGATCACAATTGCTAAGTATAGGCAACCCCCATAGACTTGATTTTGTGTTTTATCTCAACCACCAAACAATTCCTTCTTTACATGAGGAGAGCACCCTCCATGCCCAGTCTGTTCTCATATCCTGTAATATTTGGGCTCTCACTTGCTGCAGTTCTTTGGGTTTGAAATCTTCCTTCTCTCCCTCCAAGTCAAGCTGGGTTTCACAGTTAATTTTATGATTATTAAATGGAAACTAAGTAAAAACCAAGTAGGTTTATATCCCTGTAGTTATCAGCCCTTTCACTCCCTTAAGTGCACCCAAAAAAGTGGCAACACAAAATACAAGATGGAGATGCTGATCTTTGTTATGGCAGGGTGGACTTCACTCCCAATATCCAGCTTAAAGTTCTTCTGCCAAGGGCTTAGGGCATCAGCTTTCCCCCAATCCACTTTTCTCTCCATCTCTTTCCAGAATGCCTTTGTCCAGGGAATGTGCTCAGTCTGGAATATAGACTGCTGACATCTGATAGCATGCGTGATATCACAGGACACACTTTCTTAAGGTATTAATCAGGTTTTCAGTATGCAGCTTCCTTTATGTATTAATAAAATTTGGGTGGGAACATGAAAACTACTTTCAACTTTTTGAAAGAGCAATGTTTAAGAAGGAAAAGGCTTTTCTTGTTTCACCTCAGAGGACAAATCTGGGAAAAATGATAGAAGAATTTGGGAAATCCTGCTGACTCTCAGAGTTTCAGATGCTGTGAGCTACCCCCTCAGAGACGTGGCATAAGGTGACTCTCAAGTAGCTGGTCAAGAAGGTGATTCTGCACTGCGACCGCATTTGGAGAAGAGGAACTCTAAGAAGCCATGATTTATTAATTTACCACCTGCTCCCCTACAACTTGCAGGGGTATCTCAATCAGATAACCCACAATTATCTTCACCAAAGACATGGATCATTCCTCACTGGCTATTCTCTACCCCAGTCTTCAGAGTTCAGTCCTGTGACCAAAGCAGGAGGAAAAGTCGTGCCTACCCAGACCTCGACACAGCAGTGCCATGTCTTCTCATGGATTGACTTTATTATTTTTGCTTTTCTTTATGTTTCTCTGTGATTCTTAGAGACAAGTCTTTGATTCCAACAGAAAATAGCTTGTGGGAAAGGTTTACATGTCAACATGGCATTTCCATTTTAGACTGTTTAAGCAAGCTAAGAAGGGAAATTAATTATGCCAAAGTATATGGTCAAGATCTACTGTTCTGCAATTAATTTCTCATATCTTTCATTTCCTCTGCAGAATAGTAAGAGTGCATGGTTATTGGAGAACCCTGTTTGGGGTGAATCAGGCTCTCTTAGGTCTCTTTAATATTTGCCAACCCTTCTACTTGACTCTAAATGTCAAGCTTAACCATATGTTCAGGGTTTACCCTGAGGCTTTGCTTGAAGGATAGGCTCATGGAGAAAGTAGCAGGGAACTGCTCATCTGTCTAGATTATCCACATACGCAGCAGAGCACACCGGTCTCAGTGTGGTGATTTCATTTTATTCCCATTGGACTAAGTGGCAATTAGCGCCTTACAAATAGAATGAAGAAGTAATTAATGGTTTTTAACATAAAGTGGTTCTCATGCAAACTGTGCTTTTATTGTTTTGGTTTATAAACTCAGCCTTTGCAGGGATCCTACTTCAAAGACTACTGAAGACGAATTCAGAATGCCACGGCTAACTAGCTGTATGCTCTTGGAAAAGTCACACTGCTTAAGTGGACACCTCCCCAATAAAATAAGATGCAAATTGTATGGTCTTTTTTAAAAAAAAGTCTCTTGTTTCTAACATTATATAATTCAAGTTTTCAGTTTGTGTTCTGGGGCCATTATATTTTATTACTCTCCTTGCTTTTATCTTAATGCAGAATATTTTTGCTGATGAGATTAGCATTCATAAATCAAGAAATCTTTGTTTCCTGTTAAATTTTACACTTGTTCATAAATACTTAGTTCTCCTCTATTTTCAAGTCCCCTTCAATTCATGTGACTTGTGGGTTAATGCAATGTGAACAGAATGTCATTTGTCACTTTCAGGAAGAAATTAAGAGTTAATGCTTGACTCTTGGGACTTGGGAATTGTCCTGAATGACATTGCAATTACAGATACGGGCCACTATAAATCTTGTCATAACCTACAGAATTGTGTGGGAGAGAGTGTAAACTACGATGTAAACTTTAATCCACGCTTAGTGGCAATGCTCCAAAGTGTTCATCAACTGCAATGAGTGCACCCCATTAGTGAAGGATGCTATTAATGTGGGAAAATTGGGCGGTGTAGGGATCAGGGCATATGGGAAACCCCTATATTTTTTATGTGACATTTGTATAATCTAGGTATCTTTAAAAAAAAAAAGAATGAGAAATAAAGATATTTTCACACATTTAAAAAAAAAAGGAGTTAAGCATGGCTTCCCTCCCTCCCCTGCACCGTGCCCAGCAATGCTCCATTAGGTGGCCCCTCCTCAGCCTGGGCCTTTGAGTAAGGGTGATGTGGCACAAAAACCTCCATCTATCAGGAACAAACATGTGTGATAAATAACCCTTTTCTGTTTAAGCCACTGAGGTCTGGGGCTTGTCACTGCAGCATAACCCAGCTTGACTATATCCATTTCAAGAAGGTCACGGACAAGTTGCATAATGGGGGATTTGCGAATTGTCATTTAGTTGAGAATTGACAGATAAACTATACCTCAGACATTACATAGGATGAAATGTAAATACCATGGGTGTTTAATTTACCCGCCACTCAGCAAAAACTTCTAAGAGGTGATTCAGACCAAGCAAACTGTTGTCCCCACTAGATTTCACTTCTTATCCTCCTGTAAAATATTTAGTAAACAACAAATTTCAATCAGTAGTAAATTATAAGGGACCACCTATATTCTTAAAATACAGGAGCTTATATTTATATTATATGTAATCTATAATATATTAAAAAATTGTTAGAAAGAAGAAAACCATTGTATAGGTTGAAGATATTTTTATTATTGTTGTTGTGCTGTGACGTATGACTTTTGGGTAGAAAAAAACTTGCTATATAATGAATTGAATCATTTTTTAAAGAGATTTGGCTCTAATCCACATGTACCAAAGTGACAGGAGTTTTCCAAATTAGCTATTTAAGAAAATTTCCTTGAAAACAGGACATGGACATGCATACCATAGAAGAAAGAAGAGCGGCTTTCAGGTTTGCTAGTGGCTGCTGTATTGTTGGCATTTTCCTGGGATTCTTCTCTCTTCTTGCTCCACATGCTCTCCCTGTATGATCTCAACCCCACCACTTGGTTGCCAATAAAGGGACTCAGCAAAGGATGAATTAAGGATTTCCTGGCAGGTACTGGGGGCGTGCAAAAAGAATGAGGATATATGTTGAATTGAGCAGTAGGGTCAGCCATGGGGCATTTGCCCTAGATATGCCAATCATTCGCAGGTGGGGTTCACGTGGGTAAAATCTAGGAAGAGGGATGATTTGGAGGGCAGAAGGGGAGAGCCAAGGTTTGGGGCACAAAAGCAGATTTGAAGACCAAAGGGGAAATCAAGTCAAGGACCAGAATGACAGGCAGGAAAGACAGTCAACAATAAGACTCAGCAATAGAGACCCTGGATAATCTTATAAAACAGAATGCTGCTGTTTCTGCAGCTTCATCATTCCAGCTGCACACTCTGCTGTGCTTGCTTTAGAAATGTCTCAAGGCATAGCACAATCCCTGCTGGGTTTAGCTGCTTTTTTGTGACGTTCAGGTTGATCTGTAGCCTAAGCTCTAGACCCAAATTTCTAATTGCTTTCCATCTTCTCTCCAATATCCAGCACTCTTTCCACTACTATCTGTCTCAATTAATGGCTTTTCCATCCACCAGTCTTCCAAGCCAGAATCCTTGGAGTTATTCTTAATTGCTCCCTTTCCCTCACTCCCCACATCTAATCAATCAAAAATCCTATATTTCAACTTGAGAAATATCTGCTCAATCTAAACTTTCTCTGCCCCCACTGTTTCCTGCCATTAAACTTTTCCTGCTCAATTTCAATTGACACAAGGATGCTAGAGTCCTCTTGTAGAGACATGGGTGTACCAGGAGCTCCAACATGACAAAATGGAGGAAAATGGGGCTGCACAGGACTTGGGGATTAGGAAGTATGAAGAAACATGGGCGTCCTTTCTGCCAGACTCAGGTTTCTCTGCAAGTGCCAGAGGCCATCATTCCTCCACTGCAGGAGCCACCAAATATCCTCCTACACTCCTAACAGTCATGGCCAAAGAGCTCAGTACCTAAAGAGACAATGAGTGGATCCTCTCCATGAGCTGGTCCCTGTCTGAGAACCCTCCACTCTGGAAATGCCCACACACTTCAAGAAAGTCTCAGCCTCCACCCCACCTGTGTCTAATGGTTCCTACTAGATAAATGCACTTGACTAAAGTACAGTGAGCCTAAGTCTACAGAAATTACACAGGCAAACATAGAAGCCAGGGATGGGAAATGGGAAATTGAGGCAGGAAATTTGATAAAATAGGAAGGCCCTGGAAAACTCAAATTGAGCTTGTCAAAGGCCTGATATCTTGGGGGCAATGGGTATTTGTAGCCAGGCATGGAACTCATTCTAATAAAGAGTAAATTGAGTGCTCAGAGCAAGTTCATATAATGCCTATATCTGAGCAGGGAGGGATGAATTTTGGTGCACTGCTTCCCTTTACTTAAAAATATATTTCTTAAAAAAAAAAAGAAGAATACACAAGCACATTCCCTTAGCCATCACAGCAATGACAACACCAACTGTCTTGTAGTCTCTGGAAAATTCCACTGTATATTCATGAGAGAATGACAGTGAAAAAGCCAAATAACATCTTAGTATTATTATGAAAATAGTTTTGACCTTGTGTACCCCCAAAAAGGGTCTCTGAGACCCTGAGGTGACCCTGGGCTTTACTTTGAGAACTTTTATGGGGTGGCATGGCTGGTAAATGAGGAGCTGATATTGCAGTCCAGGTTTAGCTGATACCCAATGCAATGCTCCTTGTATTTGTCAGCCAAAGGGGTGCTGATGCAAAGTACCAGAAATCTGTTGAGTTTTATAAAGGATATTTATTTGGGGCAGAAGCTTACAGTTACCAGGCCATAAAGCCTATGTTACTTCCCTCACCAAAGTCTGTTGCCACATGTTGGAGCAAGATGGCTGCTGATGACTGCAAGGGTTCAGCCTCCCTCTTCCTCTTAAGATTCCGTGGTCCCACCTTCTTCCAATATCAGCTGTAGGCTGGGATAAGTCTCGTCTCTCTCCTGGGGCTCCTTTCTCTCCAGGCTCAGCTTCTCAGGGCTCTGGTCTCTGCAGCTGCAAACTATCAGGTGAATGGCTCACCTCTCTTCCCAGGGCCTCTGCCATGTCTAAGGAGCTGTCTCGATTCCTCTGTGTTCTTCTCCTGTGTTTTCACTTCCCAGGATTCCAGCATCCAAAACTCAACTCTGTCCTTTGCCATGTCTTTTGTCGGTGAGTCCCTACCCACAAAGGGGCAGGGACTCAATGCCCTACTGATGTGGCCCAATCAAAGCCCTAATCATAATTTAATCAAGTAAAAGTGAAACATTGGACAGACCAGTCTACAAACATAATCCAATGTCTATTTTTGGAATTCATAATATCAAACTGCTACACTCACTCCTTTTACCAAAACTTGATACTACGTTGGAAAGAATCCAGGATCCTACCCTTACCTAAATACCTAGGAAAGAGCAAGCATTGAAACCCACATGGTAAGAAGGACTCATCGCTACTGGAATATGGATTTCCTTTGATTAATTTGGCCTATGTATTTGGTTTGGGGAATTAGCAAACTCACTTACTTGGGCTTTGAATTTGGTCCATTTTCTGGGATCAAAGTCCACCATATCCTCTCATGCAGCCCAGGCTGAAGCTCTCTCTCCACAGATGCTTGATTGTGGGCATGATTGCAGGCCACCGAACAAAGGCACCTGGGACAGCGTGTGACAGGCCCCTGCTGGATTTATGCTGTTGTCCTTAGGCTAGGAGAAGACTGGTTTGTGGCTCAGCTATCCACCTGAAATCAGGAGTTTCCATTAGGCTTTGACACTGACAGAAGGATCTCAAATTAAAAGCATTTGATTTCATCTGACTGCTCTTTCTAAGAGCTCTCAGAATTCACAGGGCAAAGCAGCATCTGTGGCTACTGGACTGACCCCTGCCCCACTCCCTGCAGACTACCAAGCCTAATTCGCTTTCCTATTATGGTTCATGGAAGGAGGAGCTGCAAACAGGAGCTTATTTCTCATGGGCACCATGGTGTTGAGTCAGCCAAATGTCAGCTCCCAGGCTGTGGCTTGGAGTAGGCTGAGCTTTGAGGATGTGGCAGTGACAGCCTTCATCTCAGAAGAGCATGGCTCCGTTTCAAGTCTGCCAATGCCACAGGCCTCTGGGTTATTTTATTTTATGCCCACCTCATTTAGAGGGGAAATTTACCAACTGCATCCCATTGGCTTGCCTCTTCACACCATGAACGCCCCTTGCAGGAGTCACCATTTCATCTGTAAAGGCCTGGAAATCGATGCCATTGAGCCAGCGGTAGTGAACTTTCAGACACAGATGATTTTGAAATGTCATGTGAAAGATACCATTCAGCAGTTCCTATGTAACTCTCAGAATTTCCAATACTGCTTTAATTATCCTCTCTTGCAAAAGAGAAGGAAAAATCCCAAGCTCGAAATGCTTAAAAGCTAAAGAAAGCAGAGAGTATTGCTTCCACAGTTTTGATCCCGTTTGTCAAAGGTCACATCCAGGTGGCTCCAGTACTCCCGGAAAATAAGAAGACCTGCAGGGTTAGGAGATGAGAGCCAAGACTTTGAGACTAAGGCTCTGGGTTCCTATCTTAGTTCTGCTTTGTGATTCTGCCCAAGGATATCCCCTCTGGGCCTCAACTTCTCCATCTATGGGATGGGGTGATAATATATTTGTTTTCACCTCAGAGATTCAGGAGGAGGTTTAGAAACCTGTGAAGTGTTATTCTTTTTTATGATCCATTTAAAAGCAATGCACACCTGTTAAAATAATCAACTTGGAACACAGACATTAGCTAAAATAAGAAAATAAAAATAAGTTGAAAATCCCATCGCCAATTTTGTTCTCTGCATATATACTTATGTATGTATATAAGTACTTTTACTTCCTAAATGGGATTATATTAGACATGCCATATGATTATCTATGATGTTACTTAATATACCGAGCACAGCTTTCCAGGTCATTGAATCTTTTTCCTATAAAATAACTTTTAATGACTGCATAATATTCCATTATGTATTTGTAACATAATTTATCCCTGGTATCGGGCATTCGTATGGTTTTCTTTCTTTCTCTGTCTCTGTCTCTCTCTTCACAATTGTAGGCGCTGCTGCTAGGTGTTGTTCCCCACCACTGTGATAGACCCAAGGAGCAAACACAGTAGGAAAGAGGGCCAGGCGTATGTCTTGGCTTGGCTTGCCATCCCCTTCCCTTGGATTTTGAACTAGAGCAAAATGACACAGAGAAAGATGAAAAAATTAGAGTTCCTTCATTCCAGACATAGTGCTATCAATCAATTCCTGCTCCCAAGACTGTTGGGATCTACTTCCTGTCCATATCAAGCCTGGTTCTTCAGCATCTCCTTCCCTTCCCTGCCAAGATCCTGTGAGCTCCTGCAAATCCCACTGATAAATTTCCTTCTTGCCTAAGGTAGCCATTGCCCATTTCTGCTGCTTGTTATAAAAAATCTCTAGCAAATGCAATCAGGAAACATCTGTAGATTGTACACTACTAAGCTGACTTTTTAACATTTTAAATTAATCAAAGGAATGACTTACATGCATTAAAATTAAGGTTAGGTCTATAATATCGGCTGTATTGTGATTTCGTTTTTTTCTTTTTTATGAGTGCATATTTGCCTGTGGAAATAGTAAACTTTTATACTCTTTTAGCCTGCCAAGTAAATTGATATTTGTTTAATTTGCCAACAAAATCTATTAGCGTCTTGGCTGGAATCTGTTGGGAATGAGTTTCAGCCCAAGAGAATTTTGATAGGCTATTTGTGAACCTCAGAAAACAAAGATTTATTATCATTTTTATAGAAATGTTGGCAGGACCATAACTATGGTAACACAGATGGCACAGTTGTAAAATATATCTATATGTGTACATAAAAAGAAGCATGATTAGGTAAATAGATGTTTGGATGGTCGATGAGAGAAAAGAAACTTGCTGTGGGATGGTTTCTATTTATCCATATAGCCAAGCAAAGCAAGTGACAGGATGACATTCCTTTACAAACTTCTGAGTGGTTTTCTCTAAGGATCAATAGCCAAACTTCTTCATGGGTGGCCTGTCCAGCAGTCCACTAATTATTCTCTCAGACCAAAAGGAGTTCAGTGGGGAGGCAAACTCTCTTGAGTGTTGGCCTTTGGAAACCTCCTGAGCATCAGCCAGTGGCATCCAATTCAGAAATAAGAGCAAAATTGTGAAATTAATAAAAATTTGAGATTCTCCACCTAACTCCCTGTCTTGTTCTGTTGAGTGGTGAAGACAGTATATATTATCGTAGAACAGTCCTCAGCTACTATGAAACAGTGTTTAAGAATCAGACTGATATGGGATTTAGAAACTGATAGATCTAGTTTTGAATCCCATTTCAGCCACTTTGACCTGACCTAGAATAATTTATTCAACCATTCTCTCTAAACACTGTTTCTTCTTGTATATTCTTTCAAGTTTTTGTAAGGATTTATGAGACAGTGAATGCCTGGCATATAGTAAGTGCTCTTGAATGATGGTAATTATTATTTTGTAATAATTGTATTTGCCAGTAAGATAGTTTGGGGTTTAAAGAACTCCATAAACCTCAAGTAATGGTTTAATTGGAAGAATACTTATAGTAATTTAAGAAAACCACAAATCCCAGCCACACTGCTAGTAATGAAAATGGAGAAAGCATAACAGGCATAGCTGGGTCTCACAGAGCATGGAACTGGATCATCATTCAGAATCCAAGAAAGTTTTGGGATGACAGTGCCAAATTCTGGGACTCTCTACTCTGGTTTTCCCCACTTATCTGATTCCTCTTTCCATTTATGCCTCTCTTTTTATATCTTCTTTGTTCTCTGCCTCCTAACAGTTGGCTTCCTCTACCCTCTACCCTATATTGTCTCTCTCTTATAGCTCTTCTCTAGAAGTTAAATTGTGGTGCAATTGCAACCGAGGCTTTAGAATTGTCCCAAATTGAGAGAAGTGGACCACGGCTTTGTATTTCCAGTTCAATCATTCAGTGAATTCAGGCTTTCTTCAGGAAGAAGGCATAACCTTGGCAAGGTCTCGCCCTTCAGCTGAAGGCAGGTAATGGAGAGGGACCTACCTGGGAGCTAACAACAACAAACACTACTGACATCTGAGGAAGTGGACGCCTTCATCCTGAAGGGGATCTGGGTGGCCCTCTACAGCTTCTACTACTCATATCCATTTATCCCTCCACCCATTCATCTACCCATCCATTCTTCCTATACCTCCTTTTATGCACTCAACACATGCTTACTGAGTACCACGCTCCAGTCACTCACTGTCTTAGGGGTAGGGAATACACTAGAGTAGAAAACAGGTGAAAATCCTGCCCCTTTGGAGGTTACATTCCAGTGACGGAGGCAGAGTCTCAATTTTAGGCAGTAAGAAGTGCTACAGGGAAGCATAAAGTGAGATAAGGGGATGAAAGAGGTTGCTATTTTATATACTGTGGTCAGGGAAGAGCTTTCTTTTAAGCAGTGACCTGAAAGAGATGGATCAAATCATGGCACTAGCTGGGGAGAGGCCATTTTAGGCCGTGAGAACATCAAGTTCAAAAACGTTGAGGGGTAAATGAGCTTGGCGTGATGGAGGAAATAGTGGCAGGAGTGCAGGGAGTGAAATGGAACATAATGAGATGATGTTGGAGAAGTAGCCAGGAGTCACAGCAGGCTGGGCCTTGAGGGCTGTGACGGTTTGATATTATTGATGAATTCCAAAGAGAAATACTGATTATGTTTGTAAACTGGTCTGTTCCTCTAGGCTCATGATAACCCTTTGATTACATTAGATTCAGCTCAGACGTCTGATTAAATTATGTTAAGATTAGGGCTCTGATCCAACCACGTCATTAGAGTGCGACTCTGCGTCGAGTCCCAGCCCCCTTGGGGATAAAACAGACTCTCACATGGAAGTAAAGGCACAGAGAAGGAGAACACAGAGGAAGAGAGACAGCTCATTAGACGGAGCCTGTGACCCCAGGAAGAGAGATGAGCCTGATGGTCTACAGCTGACCTTGTGAAGACACCAGCGCAGCTGAGCCTGGAGACGAGCCTTTTGCCAGCCTACAGCTGAGGTCAGAAGAAGCTGGGAACACAGAGCCTTAAGAGGAAAGAGGAAGGCTGAACCCTCACAGACATTGCCCGCTATCTTGCATCAACACATGGCAACAGACTGGGTGAGAAAGTACCTCTTAAGTAACCTTGAGTTGGACTCTACAGCCTGGTAACTGTAAGCTTCTACCCCAAATAAATACCCTTTATAAAAGCCAGCACCCCTTTCGCTGACTAATACAAGGGCCATGAGAAGGATTTTGGATTTTATTTCGAGTGAGACAGGAGACCTTGGGTGGTTTTGAGCAGAGGAGTGACATGATATGCCTTAAGTTTAAGCAAGATCACTCTGGCTGCTAGTAGGCAAGGTTGGAAGGAGGGAGACCAACTGGGAAGATCTTTCAGGCTAGGGGG
>PVKH010006344.1:0-21138 GCA_004027955.1 Chaetophractus vellerosus
CCCCGCTTGTGGGCGGCTTCTGCTTCCATCACGGCCGGCTTTTCAGTTCGCGGGTGGCTGGCTGTGCTCGATTTGCAGGCGACCTGCCCTGCCCGTGGCGGCTTTTGCCTGTCCATGGCAGCTTTTTGCCCTGCCCACGGCGGCTCTGGCCCACCCATGGCGGCTTGCCATTCTCAAGGCGGTCTGCCCGCTAGGAGAGATCCCCGGGAACCGAACCCAGGGCCTCCCATGTGGTTTCCCAGCGAGCTCTTTATCCACTGAGCTATCTAGCCGGGCCCCATCTGTTCTTTTGTATGTTCACTTTCAGAGGGCATTTCTTCAAGCTCACCAAACCTTTCTTCTGCCTCCTCAAATCTGTTATTATATAATTTCAGTGTATTTTAAATTTCATTTATTGCACCTTTCATGCCCGTAAGATCTGCTATTTTTCTATGTATGCTTTCAAATTCTTCTTTGTGCTCATCCTATGTCTTCGTAATATCCTTAATCTCTAGTCATCTCATTGAATTTATTAAGGAGATTTGTTTGAACATCTATGATTAGTTGTCTCAACTCCTTTATTTTATCTGGATGCTTATCTTTTTCCTTTATCTGAGCCATACCTTCCTGTTTCTTGGTGTGGATTATAATTTTTTGTTGGTGTCTTGGCATCTGGCTTCCTAGGTTCAGTTTCTCTCTTTAGTTTAGGGTTTTCTTGCCGTTCCTCCCTTGCTGGCTGTGTAGTAGGAGCCCAGGATATGGTTGGTGCTGTAAACTGTGGAGGCTCAAGCTGCCCTCATTGCCCCAGGGACCAATGAAGCATCTTCTAACTTTCTCCTTTGCCAGGGGTAGGGACAGAGCCGCAGCTGTGTGTAATAATCCAAGCTGTGCAGGCCTAGACTGTAGTCTAGTCCAGAGAGACTGATGAAGCTTCACTCCCCTTTCTCCTCTGCCTGGGGCAGGGATGGAGCTGCAGGTGTGGGCAGCAATCAAGTTGTGCAGGTCCAAAATGACCGCAGTTGCCCTGGCAGACTTCTGACTGTTCAGTCTGTGCCAGCTGAAAATACCTGCAGTTACCTGGAGAGGCTGGTTCAGGGCCCACAAGCTTCCTCCCTGCTGGAGGTGGGGCTGAAGCCTAAGCTAGGTCTGCAGGCTGATCTGGGTGAAAGAAACCAGCCTCTACTGCCACTGTGATTTTCAGTCAGCCTGGTGTTATACTAGAGCTGCAATGGGATCTGGATTGAAAGAAGCCCATCCCTACCAGCACTGTGATTTTTAGTCTGCCCCGCTTCCCCTTGTGCCAGGGGCGGAGTTAAAATGGTGGCTACCAGCCTCTTTCTGATTTGGACAGGTTCAAACCTTAGCTGTTCTTAGGATTATAATTTAGCACGCCAAATTTATTAATCAGCAGCTGAAGTTGGTGCCCCACTGTCTCTTCCTCTCCCGTTTTTGGGAAGTGGAGCTTCCAATTCCAGCCATGGAATAGCTCCCGAGGCGGCTTGCGCCTCCAGTGGAGGATGGGCATTGGCCTCCATGGTGTGGAGTGCTCCACCTTCGAATCTTCTTTACACATGGCTGTCTCCTCCTCCCATTCTTTCAAGGATGTTGCAGGATGCTCTTCTGGTCTCCTGGCGCCCCCAAACAGGTGCTTTAGATAGCTCTGGGTGATTACTAACTGCTCTATAGCACGAGCTGATTCTAAGAGCTCCTTACTCTGCCGCCATCTTGCTGGTTGTCCTCCCTTGGTGGGATTTTGATTGAATCTATAAATTAATTTGGTAAGAATATTATCTTTACAATATTGAGTCTTCCTATCCATGTACAGAATCACTTTTCCATTTATGCTTTCTTTAATGCTTTCAAAATCACTTAACATTTTTCTCCATAAAACCCTTGCATATTTTGTTAGATTAATCCAAAGTATCTTATTTTTTCATTGCTCTTATAAATGGTGTCTTTTAAATAATTAGTTTCTTCTTGCTGTTGATTTGTAGAAATTAAATTTACTCTGTATTTTGATGTTATAGACAACAGCCTTGCTAAACTATCTCACTAATTCTAATAACTCATCTATAGATTCTGGCAATTGTATCAACTATGAAAACAACAATTTAATTTCTTCCAATCCCTAATATTTTTTTAAAATTTTATTTTTCATTATCTTATTGTATTGGCCAAGACTTCCAACATAGGGCTGAATAACAGCACTGATAGCAGGCATCCTTATCTGTTCCTGATTTTAAAGGGAATTCTTCTAATGTTTTATCATTTAGAATGATGGTTGTTACAGGTTTTTTGTTGATACCCGTTCACAGGTTAAGGGAGTTCTCTTTTATTTGTAACTTACTTAGAGCTTTTATTAATGAATGGTTACTGAATTTTATTAAGAAAAAATTTTCTTCCATCTATGGGAAAAATCCTATTTCTTTCCTTTAATCTGACATGGCGGTGAATTATATATTTTTATATTCTAATGTTAATAGCTGTGTTATGAAGACTGAATACATGATTTTTGTTTTGCAGTCACTTATTCACAACAATGGAACTGTGGGTGATTCTTTTCTTTTCTTTTCTTTTTTAATGGGACAAGAAGCCAATGCAATAGCTAGACTGTATTTGAGCGAAGAAAACTGTACAGCTCATTTTGAGTGAGTTGTTACAGGGGCTCATTAGTGGCTCAACTGGTAGGGCACCAGCTTGTAATGGGTTTCACAGTTAGGGCATTGCTGGCCCTCACCTTTGTGGAGCCAAACCAGATGATGGCACTGCTATCCTCATCATGGATGCAGCCCATTATCCACTTGTTGGTGACAGAGAGGACTAAATTAGGTCTTCCTTGGTGTCTGCAGCTGCTTTTGGGGTAGTGTATTATATGGGTCAGTCCTTTCTGTGTAGCCATCACGACCTCCCTCTCCAGCCCAGTTGCCTGCTTATCACCAGTAGGAACACCACAGTTCTGGAGGCTGGAAGTCTGATATCAAGGTATAGGTAGGGCTGTGCTCCCTCTGAAACCTGTAGGAGGGAATGTTTCCTTGTCTCTTCTAGCTTCTGATGGTTTGATGGTGGTCATTGGCATTCCTTGGCTTGCTGATGTAGCATTTCAGTCTCTGCCTCGTGGTCATATAGTGTCTTCATTGTCGAGTATTTTCTTTTTTATGTTTTGTTCCATTTTCCAAATTTTACAATTTTAAGTCATAAGTTTCTTGTCTCATGTTTTCTTAGTTTCTGTGGTACCACTCTCCAGGTTTGATTCAGACCCTCTGCACATTTTTAAATCCATCCTTAATTACTAAGTAATTCCCATGCAGATTTTATCCTCCCACCTACTTAAAATAGTGAACTCCATTACATTACAACAGTTGTGCCCTATTTACCACTGGCTATCATAGAATTTCCACAATAAAGTTAATTTCAATTTACTCTTATATAATCGCAACAATCTAAGCTAGCTCAAAGAGCAGATCAAAGATCAATGTATAGAACTATCAGAAGGTAAAAAATGCCTGTATTGTTTTATATTACTTAAACACAAGCTTTAAGCAACCTTGGCCAAGAGTTTTGGAGCTTTCCTTCATTTGGCCTTCTTGGGTCACAGGACGGTGGGTGCTTTTTGGTGGGTATTAAGATATGATGTTGGGCCATACTAAGTGACCAGGAATCTATAAGAATGGAAGAAGAAAGGGACCCTTTCCTTAGTGCAATGAGTATGCTTCTGATTTATACTTAGCAAAGGAAATGAATGAACAGAGGAGTAGAAGACTAGCATGTGACTTTGTTTTCTCTCTCTTACATTGTGTCCTTATTAGACTTTTAAATCACCCATTAATTTATTTAGCATTTATCAAGCCTTTATTATATGTGGGTCACTGTGCTAGGCCTTAGAAATACACTGTTCCTGACTTTAAGGAAGTTATAATCTGTGGAGAATAGCTTGGTATGGGTTCAAGGAAAGGGGTAGAAGGAGATGAGCCTGATTAGGTAGGCAAGGGAGCCAGATTGTGGGTGCATTCTGTGGCAGTCCATAATGTCTGGACTGAGAAACCAGTGTTAGTGTTTAATCAGGAAAGTGACAAGATCAGTTTTATTGCTTAGTAAGGTAACTCTGGTAGCAATGTGGAAGACGGTCTACAGCAAGGAGACTGAAGACAGGGAGACCAGTTATAAGACTCTGAGAGATGAGATAATGAGGCCTGAAAGAGGAGTTAATGTCTAAGCAGCACTTTAAACCTGACTGCTGCTGCATATTTCCTACCTCTCCCCCTCATCCTCCATTCAAAGGAGTTCTGCACACTGATACAGGACCACACATATGGAGTGTAGATAGGAAGGACAGACACTGAGGCTGAGGAGAGTAGCAAAATTAATTATGAACCCTGGGGCTACACAGCTCATGGTTTTTATCATTTTTAAAGGATCAAGTCAAACATCACTGAAAAGTTCTGTGTAAGTTGGGAACTCTTGTATTGAATTTCAATGTGATTTTTCTCCTGATCCTTTGATGGAGATTAAATATTTCCATATGAATACAAAGAATGAAACAACACTTTCTTTTAGCTCTTTTTTCCCCTTTTAATGCTCCAAATCAGTGTGGGTAGCAAACATTCCATGGCCTCCCTCTCGGGGAAAACAAGTCAGATTCGTTTGAAGAAGTGACAAAAACATTGACAGCTGTGGGATTTCAGGGCCATGATATTTACATTATGGACCAAACAGAACTATCACTTCCAGAGGCAGGCAAAAAGCTTTGGCAGACAGCCCCATCATGCAGAGACCTTCAAGAAGATCGGACAGTGATCTGAAGTGAGGACATGAAGCAGTCCTGCCAAGCCCTATCCCATCACCTCTGCTGGTGCTCAGCATTAGGTCAATTCCCACAATGAAGCTGGTTTAGAAATAAAATGGAGGACATAATTATTCTTCCTGCTTCCTAGTCAGAGCAGAGGCAACTCAAAACTGTGCCAAGAATGTAGGACAGGCCACTGTGAACTGTTGTGAATGTTCTGACTTTGGGCCAGAGGCTACCAGCTGATCACAGTGCCCTGGGCCTGGCTAACCTCACTTTTTCCTAAATATATGCTTTCTAGAAACAACTGCATCATTTCATGAAATCATAAAATCCTCTCAAGAAATCACAAAGAAAAACAATAGATTTAATCAGTAGTTGTAAAAACAAATACCCCTGACCAAATTAAAAAGACAAAATAGTTACTATGAATAGGATAAAAGATTAATATTAACAGATAAAAATAGATATAAATGGTCAAAAACCTATGAAAATATTTTCAAAGAAATAAAAACTGCAAGATGCAATTTTCTTCCCAAATTAGCAGATTTGAAAAAAAATTCTCATTACTGATAAAGGTGTATTGAGACTTATACACTGGGGGTAGGAGTGAAAATTGGTAAAATCTTTTCAGGAAAGTAATTGGAAGTACATAGCAAGAGCCGTAAAGAGGTTCATATAATTTCACCACATAATTCCATTTCTGTAAATTTATCCTAGGGAAAATGCATTATGCTTAATAAATCTTTGATGAATAAATGAATGAAATAATCAGATTATTAAAAAGGACCTTTGAAAAAAAGCATGCCTCAAGATGTTTTTATAAAAATAGAGAACAAAATACCCAACAACTGAAGAATAACAATATACTTAATAATAAAATTATATTGGCAAAAATCTTTTGATTATAAAGAATTTTTAATAAAACAAGAAAATGTTCATGAAATAATACTGAAGAACACGTTATTTTTACAGTGTGATCTCAAGGGTGTGTACAAAAATAAACAAAATATTGGAAATAAATACACTAAAATGTTCATAATAGTTATCTCATAGGAAGAGAATTACGGATACTTTGTTCTGTATGGTTTTTGGAATTTTCCAAAGTTCGTAGGCCATTCTTTATGCCTTCTTCCTTTACCTTTGGTGACATCACTTTCCCAATCTACTCCTATTTCTGGTAACTCTTCCTCTGTTTACTCCTAAAATATTTGGTGTTTTTCAGGATTTTTCTTTTTGCTTATGATTTTTCTCATACTATTTATCACCTTATTCACTTGGTGGCTTCTATGTTGCTGATTCTCAAATCTAGACCCAAAGTCAAGATCCCTCCTCTACTTTCAGTCCCACACTTCAACTGCCTGATGGATTCTTATTTAGATGACCCATAGGCAGCTCAAACTCAATGTCTAAAACTAAACTTGGGGAGTGGGTGTAGTTTAGTGGTTCAGCGCCTGCTTCCCATGTATGAGGTCCCAGGTTCAATCCTCTGGTACCTCCTCAAAAACAAACAAACACCTGATACTCTAATCCATTATCCTGCTTAGAGCTATAGATTGATATAATCACTCAAGGCAGAAACCTGATAATCTTCTTTGATTCCTCCTTCTTCTATAGCTTTTATAATTATAATAACAGTTGAAATTCACTCCACACCTGCTTCCAAAGCCCATGGCTCTTTCTACTATATTTACTATTATCCTGTGCTTACTTGAATCATATAACTTGCCATAGAATTTATAATTTTCTGCCAATAAACATATAGTCAACACTAAATATTTATTTGAATAAACAAATAACAATGAATAAATGATTGTGTATCATTTCTTAAGGCTGGACAGCTGGCAATAATTTCTTCTTTTGATTCTTGGCTGTAGAAAGTGGAGCTTTTTTGCTTTGGAAATATAATGAATTCTAAATATGTTTCTCTAGCATTAAAGGTCCAACATTTGAAAAGAAAAAACACCACGTTATTAGTTTTGCTTAAGCCTAAAATTTTCAGCATTTTGCTGTGATCTGAGATCAGGCTTTCCTTGTGGCTAGAAGCTTTTTTGGGAAGCCTAAAAATGATGTCCATTGCAAAGGGGAAATTTGGCTACTTTTGTATTCTGACTTTTCTATCTTGGTGTATTAGTCAGCCAAAGGGGTGCTGATGCAAATTACCAGAAATCTATTGGCACTTACAAAAGGGTATTTATTTGGGGTAGAAGTCCACAGTTACCAGGCCATTATTAATGTGTAAGTTTCTTCCCTTACCAAAGTCCACTGCCATGTGGACTGGCAGCTGCTGACATTTGCCAGTGTTCAAGCTTCTTGGGTTCCTCTCTTCCCGGGGCTCCGTTTCTCTCGGGGCTCAGCTCCTCTGTTTCCTCCACAAGGTCAGCTATAGACTATGAGACTCTCTAGGCTTTGCCTCTCTCTACAAGGCCAGCTGTAGACTGTCAGGGGAATGGCTCATCTCTTTTCCCGGGCCCTTCTCTCCTTCCTCACAACCAAGCTATCTTACTTCCTGGGGCTCCAGCTCAAGACTCCAACATCAGAACTTCAACATCAAAACTACTCCAACTCTGTCCTTTTTATCTTTGAGACCCCACCCACCAAGGGGTGGGGCTCAATGCCTTACTGACGTGGCCCAGTCAAGGCCAGGTTAACAGACCAGTTTACAAGCATAATCCAATATCTATTTTTGGAATTCATAACTGTATCAAACTGCCAAATTGCTACACTTGGTAAGCAAATAAAAGAGAGCTAAAATTCCCTAAATGTCTCCACTTCAACTCAGCCCTTCAAAATCTTTGGTAGGAAAGAGATGGATCAGAAAACCTGAAACTCATTCACGTCTGCAGAGCAGGGACTAAAGGTGTGGGGTTTTTTGCTGCTTCCCTTAGCAAAGCTCTAATTGTGAAATAAAAGGCTCTTGCTGAGTTAACCCTGTGCTTTCTTTAAGATTTATTTTTTATGTATTACATTCCCCCCCCCCCTTCTGCTTGCCTTTGCTGTGTGTCCATTCTTGTGTTCCTCTCTGTCTGCTTTGTCTCTTCCTGTTGCAGTGACGTGCCGAGACCAGTCACCGCTCAGGTGGCTTTGCTCCGCTTGTGGGCGGCTTCTGCTTCCATTCACGGCCGGCTCTGCTTCAGTGTGCGGGTGGCTGGCTGCGCTCCGTTCGCGGGCGACCTGCCCTGCCCGTGGTGGCTTTGCCCTGTCCGTGGCAGCTTTTTGCCCTGCCCACGGCGGCTCTGCCCGCCCATGGGGGCTTGCCCTTCTCAAGGCGGTCTGCCCGCTAGGAGAGGTCCCCGGGAACTGAACCCGGGGCCTCCCATGTGGTATACCGGCGCCCTATCCACTGGGCTATACGGCTGGACCCCCCTGTGCTTTCTTTTCAGACTTTTTTTTTTTCTTTTCGCCTTTAAAGAAAATAGATATAATCTGGAATAGTGAACAGGAAATTATTTCAGATTAAAAGGTACTAAGTTAAAAGGTAGGAATTTGGTATGTAGTATTCTGTGATACTTTATTTTGTTCTTGTCAAAACAATGCAAGTTTTTACAAGAACAAAATTTCAATGTTGGTGCTTAAGGCTTGAGAAAGAAAAACATGTTCAGATCCCACTGGCTAGAGAGAAGACTTAGGTTTAGGTCAATTCAATAAATATTTTATTCATTCAAACTTACTTTTGAGCACCTAAAATGTGTCAAGCATTGTTCTAGACAGTGGGGGATATAATAGTGAAACAAAACAGACAAATTTATGCCCTCATGAAATTGGTAAGTTTGGTTGCCTTTACATTTCCAACATGAATCAGAGGTGGTTCCTGTCCTTAAGGAGTTAAAAAAAAAAAATGGAAGAGATAGACATGTAAATACAACTTAAGGATACATATAATAATTGAAGATTATATAAGGTTAGAAAAGGGAATGATTAATTATGCCTGATAGAGATAAACACTGAATATTATGGTAACACTGAGCAACAGTACCTCATCTAAGTGAAGGTGAAAGAAAAAACAATTGGAGAAAACTTCCTTTGGGAGTAACATCTAGGCAAGTTCTAATGGATAAGTAGGAATTGCCAGAGAAGGAGGAAAGTTGGAAAGGATAATAATCAGGCAGTATACTTACAGGGAAAACATTTTTAAGTTCTCACCAAACCAAACACTTTTACTCCTCTGTTTTTAGAAGCTTCTGGTTCCGTATGATGCTCCTTCTTGGGAGTGCTTTAATTATAAAATTATGCCAGTTTTTAAGTCTTCTTTAAAAAGGGTTCTCTTTCCTATCATAGTCTGGTCCAAGACCCATCTGATGGCACAACTGGGGGGCTCATCTTTATTCATAAATCAGTACAATGGACTGTCAGGCCTTCATCCTGTCCCCAGCTTAACGACTTCCAGAAGTCCCAGAGATCAAAATGAATATAACAAAGAAGCTCATAGGAGATTAGCACTAGTTTAATCTTGATAGCACCTGCATCTTCACATGCCAGTGTGCAGCCACCATATCATGGCCCCAGGAAGGTGTACAAGCCACAAGTTCTTGGTTTAGTTATGTTCTGTTATTTAGGTAAAGGACACATCATGCAATCTCTAGGACATCTAAGGACAGGAAACCAAGTACAGCAGGTCATGTGAATGCCTGAACTGAACGGTAAGGAACCAAGGAACCAAGGCTACTTACTAACTGGCCCCTCATCTCCGCTTTTTATCCCCACTCTGTTTTTCTCTGCTCACTCATGGCTTTCTAGCTGTTCCATCACTTCATCTTGCATGTGGCTTTAATTATCACCCTAATTCTGACCTTGCAGCATGGCTGCCTATCCTCAACTTCTGACTGCATTTTGTGGGGCTCATCCTTAACTCCTCTGCATCTCTATGTAGCAGAGTCCAGGAAGTTGTTACTGCTCTCTTATCCTCCCAGGTTTGTGTGTGTGTGCCTATAATAGAGAGATATCTGATATCTCCAGTGGATGTTGCCAGCAATCAATTCATCCAGAGTGACTGATTTTGTGGGGCTCTGGCTTTGAGCACAGTGACTTTTGAGCCTCATTTTCCTCTTATAATAGGAGGCTAGTACTTAAAGGAGAGAACTTTTTTTCAGGACTGAATGTACTGGTGTGAAAAAAGCACCTGCATAATGCCTGGTACATGGTTGGTACAAATTAGAGTTAATTTTCATCTCTCTCTTTCCCTGCTTTGAAAGCCAAATACCAAGTCTGTATATATATGTCTTGCACACCAGGATCAGATACTAACACCAGAAGAAGTTGACTGTAAACCTTGGATTCTTATGGTAGAAGGAAATACTCAGCTTCACTTGTCTCGTTTAAGACTAATCTCCTCAAGGTCCACTTAAAGGAGTGAGCAGATTAGGGAAAGTGATAGACAAATTTTTCTGTGTTTCTGGGCTAAAAGGAAATCAGGACTAATCTGAATATAAACTACCTGTCTCCCAGGGATTAAGCTCAGAGAGCTGGCATATTGCTTGAGTCCCCTCAGGGCCAGTGCCAACCCAGGGCCCTGACCCAGATATCCTTTTTGGAGCAACTCCTACTGGGGCAATCAGAGAGCTGAGCTAGTAACACCTGGGCTTCTAGACCTTCTAAGAGGGCAGGTTCCTGAGGCTTGGAGCAGCTGACAAAGTAAAAGAAGGAGAAACACTTAGCTCAGCACTCAGCAGCCAGAGGCATTCCAGTGACAATACCCAGTCATGCCCTGCTCTGGCTCTGGACATAAAATCCAATACTTTTTTAATTAAAATGTTCGGGAAATTCTTTGGAACATTAACCTATAATATTGCATTCAAGTGGGTGAAAATAACCTTCTAAACTTAGTATTATTAATGAAAAGAAATTATATGTATTATATGAAAGCATATATATTATGCTAAAGGTAAAAAATTTAAAGTAGTACAGAGTAAGAAGTCTGTTGCATACCCCCATCCCTGTAACTAGGCCTTCAGTCTTATTCCACAGATCTAATCATACGAAACTAGAAAACTCTTAATGTGTATCCTTATGGATATTTACTCTGCATAATCATATATATGTATATGAACATAAGTATATATATGAAACTATTCATGTGTACCCAGATATTTTTTGAATAAACAAACATATGATATATATCCTTTTATTTTTAAAGCTCAAATAGAATCATAAGATAATTAACAATTATCCTATTTAAAGCATTATAATTTTCCCTATTCTGAACAATGCTGCAAAGAACATTTTGCAATGAATACTTACACTGTTGTGTAAATATTTCTGTGGGAAAGAGTCTTAGAAGAGAATTCTTGAGTCAAAGGGTATATGCATTTTAAGTTTTGACAGATATTATCAACTGCACTTCAAAAAATTTACAATAGTATAAGAAAATGACTATTTTCCCATAGCCTTGCCTGCTTTATCATAAAAATTTAACATCTTTTCCATTACTGATAGATTAAGATAGTATTCTAACATTGTTTAATGTACATTTTTTATTTATGAATGAGAGTAGGTATCTTTTCATATGGGTACTAGCTTTGTTAATGCACCAATTACCTGTAACTTTTGACCATTTTTCTCCTGAATCATTTGTTTTTTCCTTATTGACTTAGAGCAGGGGTTCTTAACAAAGGGTCCATGAGCTTGAATTGAAATAAATTAAAAAAAAAAACAACATTATTCTTGTGGGGACGTATTGGTGCAGGTGTGATATATTTATTAAATAATACACAGTATAGTGTGGACTTAGTAGAGTCCATGGTTTTTACCTGAGTGGCAAAGGGGTCCGTGGAACAAAAAAGTACCTGACTTAGAGGTACTCTTTGTAATTTAAGGAAGTTAATGTTTGGGCTATTCCTGATATTGCAAATATGTCCCCCTAGGGTTTGTTGAATATTTTTTTAGACTATGTTTATTGCTTTATTTTGTGGTCATATAGAAGTTTAAATTTTTTACTGGTCAATCCTTCTGTATTTCTTTTTCTTTTTTAATGGCTTCTAAGATTTATGTTATGCTTAGAAAGACTGGATTGGATCTGAAGATCACATACTGTTGATAGATTATAAGTAACTTAGTGTACATGTAAACAGGCAGGCATGTGGCAAAATACCAGCATCCAATCCAAACAGTGGCATTTCTCTGCCAAATCCTGCCACATCCTTATTATCCTAAGGCACTACTTTCTGGGCCCATGCCTTACTTCAACTGGCAAATGTTGAGAACTGGCAAAGCTGGTCAAATAAGTAATGATGTGGTCAGATTTGCAATTTGGAAAGATCTCTGGTAGTGGTGTGGAAGATGGATTGGAAGGGGAGGGCTTTGAGGCAGAAGACTAGCAAGGAGGCCAATATATTAAAACAGATGAAAAGATAACTTGGCTAAATATTAATATTGAAAGAGCAAGTAAATTTACTAGATCATTGAATTCTGCCCAGTCTTAGTTTTAGTGGGCTTTTCCACTGTTACTCTGAGACTGGAGATCTCCAAATCATTTTTTAAAAACTTCTTAGAAATATACAATAATAAAAAGTATACCCATTTAAAATGTACAGTTTGATGTTTTGACAAATGGATATAGTAATCACTACCTCAAATCAAGATATAGAGCATTTCTATCGCCCTCCAAAATTCCCACATGCTTCTATTATACTACTCTATTATATTCTTATATTATTTATCATATTTTGTTGCAATAACTTCTTTAACCTATTTCTCCCTCCCCAAACTGTGAGCGACTTGGTCAGAAACTCCATTTTAAAAATTTTTAGCACTTAGCAGCAACACAGTGCCTGACACACAGTAGGCGATCAATTTAAAGGTATTTGAGTTCTTACTATGAGCTAACTACTGCACTAAGCCCTCTACAAGTATTTTCACAATAACCATAAGGGTCAGGTATTATCATCACTCCAATTATCAGATAAGAAAACTGAGGTACAGAGTTAGAGAACCTGCCCAAGGTCACAAAGCTCAGTTACTAAACCTCTCTTGTCAAAGACTGTGAAGATTTTCTTCTCTCCACTAAATTTGCCCTGTAGCTTTGCTGCTTAGACAGCTGCAGAAATCCTTGTCTCTTCTTTAACTACTGATGTACCAAATTACTTCTGCTACCTGAACTGTCACCACATTTTATTTTCTCTACCAAATTACTTCTGCTATCTGATCTGTCACCACATTTTGTTTTCTTAATTCACCAAGCAAATATTGAATGCTTTACCAATCCAGGAAGGTATCTAATCTCAAAGAATTTGGATGGGAACAGATGACATGAAAAAAAAAAAAAACAAACAAACCACAACTGTGACTTTGTAGAAAACATGGAGAGAGAAATAAAGAACAAAGGGCAGAATATATTCATTTTCATAGGTGAAATATAGAGAATAACAGTAGATTGGTAAAGCAATCCTTTCTTTTTTTTAATACATATTTTTTATTGGAGAAGTTGTGAACTTACAAAACAATCATGCATAATGTGCCGAATTCCCATAACATCACACCCCTCCACCAACACCTTGCACTGCTGTGGAACATTTTTTACAGATTATGAAAGAACATCATCAGACTATTACCACTAATTGTGGCCCATAGCTTACATTTGGTGTATTTCCATACACTCCCTATTATTAACACTATGTATTAATACTGTACATTTGTTATAGTTCATGAGAGAACACTCTGATATTTGTACTGTTAACCACAGTCCATCATCTACCACATGGTTCACTATGTTATATAGTCCCATGCCTTGTGCAATCTATCCAAAGTGTATACTCAGTGGCTCTCATTTTCATCAGAGTTGTAAAGCAGTCCTTTCTTGAAGTTATGTCTCCTACGCTTACTCTTTCCTTTCCATTTCTAAAGGAGTCATCAATTCATGATCAGTTTATTATAAATGCCTCCTTCTTACCTTGAAGTAGTCTCTTTCCCATGTAGAATGGTCTATGATCCCCTGACAGCTTGCATCATTGCTCAAGTCATATGGGACTATTCTACCTAAGGATCTGTAACTCCCTGCTCAATTTCCAATGCCTTACCTCGTGCTGCTTCCATCAACCCATTTAATCCCATATACCACGACTTTGAGACAAGACCTCCCCTATTCAAGCCACGAATAAAGACTCTCCTTCAGGTATCATTCAAATTCATCCTGCTGTGCCTTTATACTCTTCCTGATATACTGGGATTATTTTCAATATATATCCTTTAATCCCCAAAACTCTGAGAGGTGAAGGGGAGATGTGGGGCTGACAGAGATAAGGGTCTCTAACAGATCTTGAGATGGGGAGGTAATGTGAGCTATGAATCATTCTCTATTGTAGCAGGCTCTGGGAAAGTCCCACTTTGCAGAACCACAACTATATCACCAACATCAGGCTTGTCTTCAAGGCACATACCACTGCTCTATACTTGCCAGGTGTGGGAACAGCTAGCTGGTGGTGGCCAAATGAACTATAAAGGAGCTACAACAGCCTGAATGAGGCTAGTTTTGGTATAAAATTGCCTGCATATCCAAACACCAAAAGCCACAATCCCATTTGATGCTGTTTACTTTTTTTTTAAAGGTGTGATAATGGTATTAAGGCTTTGTTTTCTCTTTTAAAAATAATTAAATTTAACTGTGGTAAAATATACATTATGTAAAAATTTTAACCATTTCAAGTTGATAATTCTTTGATATAAAGTACACTAACAATACTACGTAAAATTCACCATTATGTCAAGACTATTTTCATCATCCCAAATCAAAACTCATACTCAATTAACAATAAACACCCCATTTCCCACTCCTCCAACCACTATTCTGCTTTTAGTCTCTGAATTTGCTTATTCTATGTATTTTACATAGGAGAAATCATACAGTTTTTGGACTTTTCTGTCTGGCTTATTTCTTACAATATGAGGTGTTCAAGGTTCATCCATGTTGTAAGATGTATAAGCACTTCACTTCTTTTTATAGCTGAATGATAGTCCATTGTATGACTATATTACATTTAGTTTATCCATTTATCAGTTAATAGGCACTTGAGTTGCTTCCATCTTTTGGCAATTGTGGTTAATGCGGTAATTCTTTTGGGAATACACCTAGAGCGGAACTGCCAGGTCATGTGGTAATTCTATGTTTAACTTCCTGAGTAACTGCCAAACCGTTTTCCAAAGTGGCTGCACCATTTTACATTCCCACCAACAATGGACAAATTGTTCCTACTTCTTTACGTCTTTTCCAACACTTGCTATTTTCAGTTTTTAAAGTAGTAGTTATTCTAGTGGGTGTGAAATGATATATTATTATAGTTACAATCTGCATTTCTTTAATGGCTAAAGATGTTGAGTATCTCTTCATATATTTATTGGCCATTTGAGTATCTTCTCTGGACAAATGGTTCATTTTTTTAACGGGGATGTTTGTCTTTTGTTGTTGGGTTGTAGGAGCTCTTTATTCTGGATATTAAACTCTTATTGGGAAGAGAGATACCAGGGAAGATGTTCAGCATCCAGGGAAGAGGAGGAGGAAGAGGCTGATAAATTACGGTAAAGAAGAGTAAATTATTCTCCCTGCCTGAAGGCTACTGGTGCCTGTCCCCCACTCTCAAGGCAGTCTGCTGAGGGATTTTAGTCCCTGACTAGTTCGCTAGTAACAGAAAGGGATATAAAAACCCTCTTCCCCAATATAGCGGTAGGCATGGCCTATCACTGATCACGGATTTTGATTAGTAAATTCAGATTGCTGGGGGCCTGGCTCTGAGGACAGGTATTGTTTCAACTTGTCCTGGACAAAGGCAGCGGCAGCTATTGTTTCAGCCCTCCCTGGACAGGGCTGGAGGCAGAGATTTGAAGACATAATATTTCCTCAGGGCTGCAGAGAGCAGTTACCTGAAGGGCTGCATTTGCTGGGCAGGCCAAGAAAGCTCAGTTTTGGGCAGCCATTGGAGAAGCTTTTGGTGCCTTTCCTGACTCCTCCCCACGGCACTTTGGAGCTGGTGTGCACTGCCTTCATGGGTCCCTGGCTCTGTTTTGGCTGGGAAAGACTGACCCGGGAAGCCCTCTCCATTGTGCCCTCCTCCCAGAATTTGCCCTCCAGGCAAAATCAGCTTGAGACAACAAAAGGAGTGTAAGAAACTATAGAGGCAGACAGTATAGGACAAAGGCCTGCTGGTTTCAAACACTTGGGAGAGGGAGGTATTATCAAT
The DNA here is from genome assembly GCA_004027955.1 of Chaetophractus vellerosus. NCBI lineage: Eukaryota > Metazoa > Chordata > Mammalia > Cingulata > Chlamyphoridae > Chaetophractus > Chaetophractus vellerosus. Next base: position 15,928 of record PVKH010006344.1, read on the forward strand.
AAGTGTTTTTCTTTAGCTTTTCCTTTCTCTTACACCCACAATCCCTCCCAAAACTGGGCATTTAATTTCCACAGTTGCTAACTTGAATTATTAAGTGCTTTTCTTATATAAACCTTTCTTAATGAGCAATATGTTTCCCTGTATTATAAAATCTTTCTGATAATCCATTAGAATTTTGCTGTTCTGTAGATTAGTAAAAATCCATTCCTGTTTTCAGTTACTTTATTCAAAGCTGGTATGTATGTGCTTTCCTTCGTAACTAGGTGTAAAAACCATAGCTTAACGTTTTTTAAAAAATTTTAGATATTCTTAAGCATTGACCCTCTCTCTCTTTTTTAAAAGATTTATTTTATTTATTTATTTCTCCCCACCCCCTTGTTGTTTGCACTTGCTGTGTGTTCTTTTTATTTTTTAGGAGGCACCGGGAACTGCATCCGGGACCTCTGATGTGGTAGGGAGGTGCCTAATCACTTGAGCCACCTCCACTTCCTGCTTTGTTGTACCTCTCATTATGTTTTTTCTTCTTGTGTCTCTTGTTGCATTATCTTGTTGTGTCAGCTTGCCATGCCTGCCCGTCACGTCAGCTCGCTGTCATGCTCGTTTTCTTTAGAAGGCATGGGGAACCTCTGCTCCCTGCTTAGTTGTGTGTCTCATTATGTTTTTCTTCTTGTTTCTCTTGTTGCATCATCTTGTTGTATCAGCTTGCTGCACCTGACTGTCATGCCAGCTCACTGTTTTCTTTAGGAGGCACCAGGAACCAAACCACAGACCTCCCATGTAGTAGGCAGGAGCTCAGTTGCCTGAGCCACACCTGCTTCCCCTCTGACCCTTCTTAACATCACCGTCTGGCCAGCTGACCAACTCTGTACCTTGACTAATACTGACCCTACCTTTTACCTCCCCTTCATGCACACATGCTTCCTCTGTTGCTTTTAAGAATGTTCCTTGGGGTCTGTGAGGTTCTGTAAACTCAGTGCTAGTGCTAACAATGTTCTGTACATCTTACACACTGGCAGAAATACAATTTTGGGCCCCTGAGCCACTAGAACAAAAAATTTTAAATTGATAGTTGCAGAATTGTGGAGTGCTTTTACATTGATCTTTTGCTAATGCAATTAGCAGCATATTTTGCATGTATAACAATAAATCCTTGAATGATAAAAATAATGTAGAGTGTGTAACAAAACAGACAAAAAAGGAAACAGGAAATGATGACCCATCCAAAAGAAGAGGATAAAAATCCAGAAAACACCAATGAAGAGACAAGAATGTGGACATATGAAAAAAGCCTTAATAAAAACATCTTTAAAATGCTCAAGGTGATGAAGGAAAGTACAGAGAAAGAATTAAAGGATATCAGGAAAACAGTTAATGAACAATATGAGAGTCTAAAGTAAAAAGATAGAAATCTTGTAAGGAACAAACAGAACTACTGGAGTTGAAGACCACAATAACTGAAACAAAAAGTGCCCAGGAGGGTTTCAAGAACAGATTGGAGCAGGCAGGAGAAAGAATCAGTGAGCTTGAAGACAAGATACTCAAAATGAGTCAGGCTGAGGAGAAGAAACAAAAAAGAAATATTGAAAGCGAGAATAGCCTAAGGTATCTATGGGACACCATCAAAAGCACCAATATAAAGTAATGGGAATCCAGGAAGAAAAAGAAAGAAAGGGGTGGAAGGAATAGTCAAAAAAATAATGACACAGAACTTCCCAAATTTAGTAAAAGATGTGAATATGCATATCCAAGAAGCTCAGAGAAAACCTAATAGGATAAGCATGAAGAAAAATAAACTCTGTCATATATCGATCACACTATCAAATGCAAAGGACAAGTAGAGACTTCTGAAAGCTGCAAGAAAAAAACAATGTGTTATATAACCTAGTGAGTCCCAATGAGATTGAGTGCCAATTTTTTGTCAGAAACCATGGAGGCAAGAAAGCAGTGGGTTGAAATACTTAAAAGTACTGACAGAAAACAACTACCAGCCAGGAATTTTAAATTCAGTGAGACACTCTTTCAAAAACAGGGGAGAGATGAAGGCCTTCTCAAACAAAACCTGAGGGAGTTCATCACCACTAGACCTGCCCTATAAGCAATGCTAAAGTGAGTCCTTCAGACTGAAAGGAAAGGACACTAGACATTGGTTCAAAGCAGCATAAAGAAATAAAGACCTATGGAAAAGAGAATCATTTGGGTAATTATAAATGCCAGTATTATTGTATTGGTGTATAACTCCATTTCTTATTTCCTACAGGGGCTAAACTGTAAATGCAAAAAAAGTAATGATAAATCTATGTTTTTGGACATATAATATACAGAGACTTAAGTGGAAAAAAGTACAAAAAATGGTGGGGGGACAGGGGTAACAGGAAAAGTATATGTGCATGCTATTGAAATCAAGTTTGTATCAAACCAAATATGATTGTTATGTATTTAGAATGCTAATTTTTATTTTTTTTAGGGTAAACAAAGGAGTAAAGAGTTTACTAAGAAACAAGAAAATGAGGAAAGTACATGGTCCGAGGCATTGATCATGGATGTACTACAGGGTGAGCTAGGCACATGGGGCCCTAGGTCAGGGCTTTTAAAAGTCTTTCTTCCTCCTCTTTCAAAATGTTGGGGGTGGTGCCCCAGCTGTTTGCTGTTCTGATTGGTTGCCCCACCTGTCATTTCTCAGGGGGCCAATGGTGAGGCCTTTTGAAGGTATCTGGAGCTTTCCCTTGACCCTGAACGGTATTCCCGTTCCAAATGAGATTCTCCTTCCAAATGAGATTTTCAGTCCAGGGTCTCTCTTTTCAGGGTCTCGTGGGATCCCTCAGGAAGTTTAGGATGTAAAAATTTTAACCCCATGGTAACTACAAGGAAAATAGATGAAAAATATATCCAAATAATGAAAATATTCTCACTGTCCTGATTTTGTGATAATCAGGGGAGGCTAAACATTTGCTGTATTAAAAACCATGCATGGGGGCCGGCCGCATAGTCCAGTGGATAGGGAGGCCCTGGGTTTGGTTCCCGGGGACCTCTCCTAGCGGGCAGACCGCCTTGAGAAGGGTAAGCCGCCATGGGCGGGCAGAGCCCCCGTGGGCAGGGCAAAAAGCTGCCACGGACCGGGCAAAGCCGCCACGGGCAGGGTAGGTTGCCCGCAAACGGAGCGCAGCCAGCCACCCGCGAACTGAAGTGGAGCCGGCCGTAAATGGAAGCAGAAGCCGCCCACAAGCGGGACAAAGCTGCCTGCGCGGTGACCGGTCTCGGCGCGTCGCCGCAACGGGGGGAGACAAAGCGGACAGAGAGGAACACAAGAATGGACACACAGCAAGAGCAAGCAGAAAAGGGGGGTGGGAAATGTAATTAAAAAAAACCAAAAAACAAAAAACATGCATGTGTCCCCAGACCTAGTTTTTCTCCCTGGGTCTAGTTTTTGGAATGGTGGCGATGAACTAAGTCTGATTTATTATATGACCATCCTGTATGGGAAAAGATGGTAACTTTGGGTATCTTTGGTCAACCTTAAGAGATATAGCAGGGGGAAGGATGTAGCTAGGGTGGTTGGGTGTCTGTCTCCCATATGGAGGGACCTGGGTTCGATCTCTGGGACCTTCCAATAAAAATTGAAAAAAAAAAAAAAAAAGAAAAATATAGAAGGTGTGTGGGCTGCCAGGCCCCGTGAGCCACACAGCAAGATGATGATGTAACAAGAGAGTGACACAAGGGAGAGCCAAGACGAGATGCACTGAAAAACCAGGAACTAAGGTGGCGCAAACAGTAAGATGCCTCTCTCCCACATTGGAGGTTCCAAGGTTTGAATCCCAGTGAAGACAGGAGGAGAAGGATGAGAAGAAAGGGCAGGGAACAGACAAAGAGAGTTGCCCAGAGAATGGACACAGAAACAGCAAAAACCGGTGTGTGTGTGTGGGGGTAAAAATGGATAAAAGTAAATAAATAAATAAATCCTTAAAAAAATGTATAGGGGAGGAAGATACGGACTATAGTTAGCAGTAATACTTTGATGATGCTCTTTCATGATTTGTTAACAAATGTTTCACAACAATGCAGGGTGTTTGTGTGTGTGTGGGGGGATGTGTGGGAGCCCTGTATGATGTTATGTATGTTTGTTTTGTAAGTTCACGATGTTTACTGAACACTTATAGTTTATGTATGTTCATGTATGAATGATATACTTCAATAAATTGTTTAGAAAATAAAAAATATATATACAATCAGAAATGAGAAGCCACTCAATATGGTATAACACACAATAAATAAATATATAAGTAGGCATTAACAGAAATGAGGGACAAATAAGGTATAAGACTTAAAAGGCAAAATAGCAAAATGGCAGAGAAAGTCCTGTATTATCAGCAGTGACTTTAAATGTAAATGGATTAAATCCTCCAGTGAAATGGCAGAGAATGGCAGACAGATAAAAACCCAAAGGGAGTGGATGTGGTTCAAGGGGTTGAGGGCCTGCTTCCCACATGTGAGGTCCTGGGTTTGGTCCCTGATACCACCTAGAGAACAAATAAACAAACAACAAGCAAAACAAGCAGGAGAGCCAACTCAGGGGAGCCAATGTGGCTCTGCGGTTGAGCTCCGACTTCCCACATGCGAGGTCCTAGGCTCATCCCTGGCTCTGGTGCCACACACACATACACACACACAAAACCAAAACCAAAAAAACCAAAACACACACACACAAAACCCCAAGTATACACTGTCTGTAAGATACTCACCTTAAAGCCAAAGATACAAGTGGGTTGTGGGTAAAAAGATGGAAAAACATATAACATGCAAGTTGTAACTAAAAGAGAGCTGGGGTGGCTATACTAATATCAGATAAAATAGACTTCAAGTAAAAAACAGTTACAAGCGACAAAGATGGTCATTATATACATATACATACATACATACATACATATTTATGTATGTATCTAACAGCAGGGTCCCAAAATATATGAAGCAAATACTGACAGATTGGAAGGGAGAAATTGATGTTGGTCTGTAATTTTCTGTTCTGCTATCTTTATCTGGCTTGGTATCATGGTAATGCTTGCCTCATAGAATGAGTTAGGAATAAGCCCTTCTCTTCTACATTTTGGAAGAGTTTAAGAAGGATGGTGTTAAATCTTTAAATACTTGGTAGAATTTAGCAGTGAAACCATCTGGTCCTGGACTTTTCTTTTTTGGGAGAAGATTTTTTTTTTTTTT